>PITA01005130.1:36880-114521 GCA_004023965.1 Spilogale gracilis | reverse complement strand
GTAAAGAAAAGGGTTATCAAGGGTAAATGAAGAGATCAAAAAGCGAAGCCCAACCTATATGACCCCCAAGACCAGTATTTATATAATATAGAAGCAAAGACAATTACACAGACACACTGACAAACTAGAGTGGGAAGGTGAGGGCAGACACTCCTTGTGGGCAAGGAATGCGTTTCAGACGCTCCTGAGTTTGTCTTGTTGTTATTGTTGGAGGAGCCCACTTTCAAAAGATATAGGGGGATTAGAACTGGTTGTATATAGGGGTAGTATTGAATAGGGATGTGGGATTGTCTTGAAGCTTGTATCTACATGTATACGTGAAAGAGAGAATAAAGGAAAGAGGAGAGAAGAAAGGGAAAAAACAGAGAGAGCGAACAGGGAAACAAGAGGCAACAACAAAAGCAGAAAATACAGGGGTGTGTTTGAAACAATTTTAGGGTAAAAAAGAGAAAAAATAAAAAAATAAAATAAAAAAGAATAAAAAAATTAAAAAAATAAGAAATGTTATGGGGTGTTGTATTGGGTATCACGTTGTGATAAGAAGGGGGCTAAAAATTGAAAGAAGAAAAACCATGAGAACGTATTTTTAAGCTTAAAGTGGAAGCTTTAAAAGTAAAAATAGAAAAAAGTTTAAAAAAGTAAATGAGGTGGAAAACTGTATCAATGAGTTGTAGGGCTTTTGGTACTTGTAGTCAGTGCCAGGATTTTAATAAATTGCCTTTCCCCCGATTTGGGGTTTTGCATTGGAGTGTTGTCCTCCTGAGCTTCTGGCTTGCTTTCTGGGGTCGGGGCGTGCTGTTCCCTTTCAGTCCTTCTACCTAGGCTGAGTCTCTCGGCCCTCTTGCTAGAGGCCGGTCTCAATGGTAACCAGTTTATCAGGGTACAATTCTCTGGTAGCGGAGCGTTGTTCTTTTATGTCTTTTTTCAGCTGTTGCGGAAGTCAGGTCGGAGCAAGATGTCTGCGCCCAGACCTCCCTCCCAGAGAGAGCCTCTACACAGGGAGGGGTTCTTTCCAGCCTCCCGGTTGGCAGTCTGTCACAGCCCGGCTGGTGCAGACATTGTATTGATTTCTGCCCCCGCCCCCGCTTGTTGTTTCACTCCCGCACCTCAAAGCCACAACTCCTTTTGGATTGCGCGACTTTGTCTGTGCCCCGGGACCTGGGGCCTCCCCGGTTCCACGAAAGTCTGTAAAAACGCCTTCCCTGGGGGGTCTGCACAGCCCACGGTGTGGAGAGAAACGGGAGAGAAGGGCAGCGGTGTAAAAATAGAATCCACTCCCGCTGCTTTCGTGGCAGCTGCGGCGGCTCCGGCGGCGGCGGCGCAGGGGCATCGGGCGGCGGGAAAAAATTTTAAAAAGTCTCCTTGCCTTGCCCCAGGCTCCGCTGTGTTCCTGTTTCTGTCTAGCCCTGATTCAGGCCGTAATCTGCTGTTATTCCTCACTCACAGAGTACTTTCGTTTTGGGGTATTTGTTTTCAATGGTTCAGCTCTGCGGGCTTCCTCCCCCACCCCCCTGTCTCTGGGGGCAAGCCTCCAGACCCTCTTATTTGTTTCTACCTTTTTGCCGATGTTCTTTGTCTCTCGTGGCGGTCCAGAAGTGGGAAATATCAATTTCAGCCTGATTTCATGGGTGTTTACGGTGGTCTTGTAGTGTTTTTTTTGCTGGAATTCAGCTCTCTTCAGGGAACTCCCTGAAATGTGGTCACCTGGCCTTCCGCCATCTTGACTCCTCAAGGATTAACATCTTTATCTGAAACTCAGTTTTATTGGCTGATTTTTCAATAGTGTAGTAAACATTTCCTCCACAAGATATAGCAACAGAAGAAAACATTTGCCTGACTTTTCTGGCTGAAATTAAGGTCTGAGCCTTTTCAAGGGCATCATCACTCAAACCCTGGTTCTTTGCAGACTATTTAGAATGACCCAGACCTGATATTGGAAACAATAAAATGAAAGCTAAAAGAATCATTCTCTTACAGACCAGAAAGCAGTTGATTATTATGACAAAGGTCTTTGCAGCCAGCAAAGGTCAACTTGTCACCTTTGTTCTAGCTGCAAATACTTTTCAATGAGTTGCCTTTGAAAAGTTACTTAGGACAATAGACCAAACATGTGCTTCTTGACTATCTGAAAAGACAAAGCAGTAGTAAGTCTAGATGTTTTAAATATGAAAGCTGACCAATGTAAGGTGAGGAAAGTGCTCCACAATGTTGCAAATGACATACTGGATAAAGGGTTAGTATCCAAAATCTAGAAAAAAAATTATCAAACTCAGTGCCTCCCAAAAAACAATCCAGTTAAGAAATGGGCAGAAGATATGAATAGACACTTTTTCAAGGAAGACATCCATATGGTTACTAGACACATGAAAAGATGCTCAACATCACTCATCATCAGGGAACTATAAATCAAAACCATGATGAGTTATCACCTTACACATGTCATAATGGCTAAAATTAATAACACAAGAAACAACAGGTGTTGGCAAGGATGCAGAGGAAAGGGAACCCTCTTACAGTATTGGTGGGAATGCAAACTAGTGTAGCCACTCTGGAGAACAGTATGGAGATTCCTCAAAAAGGTAAAAATAGAACAATTCTACCAATAGGTATTTACACAAAGGATAAAAAAATACATATTTGAAGGGGTACATGCATTCTGATGTTTATAGCAGCATTAATCAACAGTAACAAACTATGGAGAGAGCCCAAATGTCCATCAAATGGTGAATGGATAAAGAAGATGTGATATATACACAATGGAATATTATTCAGCTATCAAAAAGAATGACATCTTGCCATTTGCAATGACATCAATGGAGCTAAAGTGTATTATGCTAAGTGAAATAAGTCAGAGAAAGACTAGTCAGAAAAAGACTAATGAATTAAGTCAGGGAAAGATAACATATGATCTCACTCATATGTGGAATTTAAGAGAAGGCAGAACGTATGGGAAGGGGTTTGGGAAAGGGAAGGAAATAAACCATAAGAGACTCTTTTTTTTTTTTTTTAAGATTTTATTTATTTGACAGAGAGAAACACAGCCGGAGAGGGAACACAAGAAGGGGGAGTGAGAGAGGGAGAAGCAGGTTTCCTGCCGAGCAGGGAGCCTGATGTGGGACTCGATCCCGGGTCTCCAGGATCATGACCTGAGCTGAAGGCAGTTGCTTAACCAACTGAGCCACCCAGGTGCCCCAGAGACTCTTAACAATAGAGAACAAACTGAGGGTTGGTACAGGGAGGTGGGTGGGGGGATCGGCTAGATGGGTGAAGGGTATTAAGGAGGGCACTTGTGATGAGCACTGGATGTTGTATGTAAGTGATGAATCTTTGAATTCTACTCCAGAAACCAATATTGTACTTATTACAATATGTACAATATTGTTAAATGAGTAAAATTTAAATTTTTTTTAAAAAAGGTGACCAGTTTAAGATGAGCAAGATATTCCATAGTGTTGCCAAGTTAGGAAAAAACTCAAATTCACACTTGATCCCTAAAGCCTAGTTGAAAACTGTATATTCATTTTTTTCACCCCACTGCCTATTTTACTGGTTCTACCAATTGCAGCAACAGAGCTTGGCTTGGGGGTTATCCTTCCTTCTCTGATTGTACACTGTCACTGCTAATGAGCAAGGACGTAAGGATATGGCTCAAAGTGGGTAAGAAGCAAAGAGCTTTGGGGAAACCACAGCCTGGAACACTTGACAAATAATTGACAGCTTAGCAGCCTATGCAAGCACCGTCCAGAAGCCTGTTTCCCCAAGTACAGAGGTACAGCATTACTTTCCTGGGAGGAAAAGTGACCTTTGAAATTATGTGCTAGAAGCTTTCCCAGTTCATAGTGGACTGCCCATTTGGGGGAATAACTTATTTAAAAGTCTTATTTGAAATCTTTGTTGCTAAAGTTCATTTGTCTAAGTCCTCTTTTAAGAAAATTCTCATTTCTGGTTTTAGATAATTTAAAAACCATTAGTTTCTCTTCTCCTTTTCTCTGATTTAATAGTAGATACTAGTACTTATTGATATTTTGTCTGATTAAAGCTTATATCAGGTCTGCTTTTTAAAACTGCTTTCATGTATTTAAAAATAGTAAACATTGGTGATGCTGCATTACTAGAAATTTTTTTCCTTCCAGTCTTCATCTTTGACCACTGTCACTAATTATAAAATATGAAATGAACAAAAACAAGACTGGGAGAATGAATTCTATGACATACCTGATGTACCATGAACTTTGGAAACCCATTTATATTTTTAATAGCAAGGATCACATTAGAATATTATGACATATAGCTTTAGTACTCAGCTTCTATTGATTTTGAAAATGATAATCATCAAGACAGTTTCCTATACTTAATTTTTCCCCTAATCTTTTCAGGGTAAATGTCTAAATAAGCTCTGGCATAATGTATAGAATAACTTTTTCAAATAATTCCATGTATTGGTGCCTTCATTTCAAAATCATATATTCAGCAGCTTTGGACCTATACTCAATAATACTATCACATACAATTCCATCTTAAGAAATTTCTTTATTTTTTTTAAATGTAATTTTTAAAATTTATTTTATTTTATTTTTTCAGTGATCCAAGATTCATTGTTTATGCCCCACACCCAGTGCTCCATGCAATATGTGCTCTCAACACCCACCACCAGGAAGAAATTTCTTTCTTTTGGCTTAATACTGTTAATGGTCATTTGACTCTTGGGGGTAGAGGGAGACATTTAATAATAATATAAATGATCAACTTGCTACACACTTACAGAAATGCCTTAATATTCATAATTTGAGGCACTGTAAAATGTCATTTACCTACTTCAGGAGCAATAGGATTTATTTTGGGGAAAAGAGAGAATCATCTTCAGGTGATAAATGGTAAAACACTAGTGGAAGGAGAGCCCAAGATATACATAGGCATTCATCGACAGCCTTTCAGTCTTCATGTCTAAGTTCAAGCAAATGGAAACTCAAGGAGGAACCTGTACAGGTGAGCTGTTAGTTGGAAAAGACTTGGGCAAATACCTTGATCTCTGAGGTAGAAAACGGTAGATTCTGGACATGGCAGAATAGAACCAGTATAGATTCTCTGAGGGAAAAAAACATTAGCTAGCTATTAGAAGTACTTTCAATTAGGTTGAATCACATGAAATTAGTGATATTGGAAGATTTTTGTATTAATAAAATTCAGTCTACTGACTACTGTGTTTTGATATTAACAAAGCATTTTTAAAAAGCTTTCCAAGAATGAGATGATGAACTCTAACCCGAGTTAGCTGCTTTAACCCTAGTGTATGGTTAATGGCTCAGTGTTACTTTGACTAGTATGTCTTTCTGAGTTCTAAAATAAAGGGCTCTCACTTCGGCTCCAGCCTGTCCTGTGTTTTCATCAGCGTCTTAGGTTAAGCTAAACAAAACAGACTTATTAAATTTAGAGGGAGCATGAATTAAGAAATATAACTAATGCTGAGTTTAGACTGCAAATGACCTCAACTAACTGAATCTCAAGGCTGATTCAAAAATTAAGTAAACAGCAAGGGATAGAGTTTCCTAAATTGAGATTTATTTAGTTCATTGGCTCATATCGAGTCCTTACCATGTCCTAGATACTGTTCCAGGTCCTGGCTTTACAGTGATGAACAACCCTGCTAGGGTCCTGCTTTGAAGCTTGGGCTAAAAAAATAAATAAGACCAAACTACTCCTCACCAAAATAGGAAAGGAGAGGAAAGATCCTCAATGCAGCATGTTCTTGGAAAAAAATCTGGAGGTTTTTGATCATCAGGAGCTTCAATGTCACAAACTTTCTGGATGTGTTAGGAATTGCACTAAAATGGTTAAGCGTGTTGTATGTTTGCTAAAAGAAAAAGAGCCAGTGAAATCTTAGGAATTGTTGTCTTAAATGCAATGTTCAGCCCTTTGGAAGTGATTTGCCCACAGTTTTCTTTCAGACCACCACAGGGGTCATTCAGGGGTGGGTGGGCAGGAGGGATAGCATTATAAAAGGGATGTTGACAAACTAGAGTGTACCTAGACAAGGGGAATTAGGACATCAGTGGATCTGGAAGTCATGTATTTTAAGAAATAGCTGAAGGAACTATAGAAAAACACACACTACCAGGAGACATGCTAATTGCCTTCAAATATTTGAAGACCTGACAAGTAGACAGGGAAGGAGCTTATTCTTCGTTGCTCCACTTAGCAGAAATAGCATAAAGCAATGGGGATTTCAGGAAGAGAGATTTTTAGTTGGTATCATAATGACACTTCTCAGATATAGAAGCTGTCCATTACTGGGACACGTGCTTGAGGTAGTGAGCTCCCTGTCTTTGGAAGTATTTAACCAGAGGCTGGTTTGATTCTTAGCTGGGGGCAGTAAGACAGCACTTCTGCATTGGATAAGAGGTAAGAGGAGGTACTTTGGTTGTGTATTTTCAGCTCCATACCTGTGATTCTTGTGGTATAATTTACATGTGTTTATGTGGAGATGCGGGTACTGTATAGGTTTTCATTTTTTTTTTTTTAATCCCGCAAAGGGAAAAAGACCAGTCTAAGTTGAATTTAGTGGTAGGTTACTTCCAAATTTTCAGGACCAGAGTAAGAGTTGGAGAGTCATTACAAATTAGATAGAGAAATGCTAGTAAGGGGTGAGGAGTGGGCCATGATAGTATTCCAGCTGGTTTTATGTCTATGACCATAACTGGGAGCAGGCAAGGCTTCAGTAGAAGTGAGATTTTACTCCAGTTACCAATCCTAGACTCTGGGAGTGGGAGTGGGGTGCTGGTTGGGACTGTTGGTTGCATAGATAGAAACCCCAACTCAAATTGTCTTGAACTAAAAAGAGATTTACTGACTTATATAACTAAAAAGTCCAGGGGTTGATATGAATTTAGACATGACTTAATCCAGATGCTCCAACCATCTGTCTCCCTCCTTCCCTCCCTTTTGGTTTCCTTTGTGAGTTTACATCTGCCATCTAGAGGGGTACCTGACAGGGTAGATCTCTAACAAAGATTTGCTGAGTGCATACGTGAATGAGCCTGCCTGCTCGGTGACCCCAGCCAGAGGCCCCATAGCCAAAGTTCCAGATGGATTTCATTTTGGCCAGACTTGGACATGTGCTTGACTTTAAACCAATAGCTAGGGGTGGGGAGGACGGAACACACTGATTGATTAGGCTGTTAGGCTGGACTGACTAGACCTGGGAATTAGCAATATCTGGTTGCATTTTATTCTCTGTCTTTTCTGTAGGCTCATTAAAGGGAGAGGGAAGGCCTTCTTACTTTTTAAAATATCCCCAGAGAGACTAGTACTAAGTGCATTGTTTTTAGTCAGCAAGTGTTTATTCTTTTCCTTTAATCTATAATGGCTCTTAATAAGCAAAGGTACTGAAATAACTGAATTGTGACATCTTTTTTTAAAACTCTGCAACAAAAGATTTGAATGAATTCAGAATTTGTATATTGCTTCCAAATGATTTTCATGTGTTTGAATATAAGTGGCAAATAGGAATTCTGAATTCATTCAACTCACCACAGAAAGTCATCCTTTTAGCTTTTTCCATGTAGTTAAAATATTAAAATTGAATGAATATTTCCTGCAAGAGGAATAATTTTCATGGGAAAGCTTTATCTTTCCATTGAGGGCATTTGACTTCTATCCCTGGAACAAAATTAAGGAATGACTATATATTTTTATATTCTTTCACACACTTTTAGCTTCTTTATAGGAGTAGGGCTGGGATGTATGGATACTAGAAAATGGTACAGAAAATGAACTTGAGCAAAAAAAGAGAACTTTACAAGTAGGATTATTTTTAAATGTTTTGTGGAGGCAACCACCCTGGCCTTGGGCTCCCTACTCCCTTCTGCTGGGAAGTGAAGCCAGTGGGCTCTTCTTTTTAAACCCTTGGGGATGTGAATGAACACTGGAATGTTTCAGTGATTTGGACTGCAAGAATATGATGGGAAATACCCTGAGAGTGTTTAGGGGACTATGTTTTTCTAACAGCAAAAGGAAATGATTCTTTTCCCTCGGAGAATCCTTCCATTTTGTATTTGAAATGGCCTTGCAATGATGCAACAGAACTACAATCTGTGTGGATTCTTTTTCTTTCCAGTCTAATTTAACAGAAAACTGAAATATACTCATGTTTGGTGGAAATTAAGTGTATTTGCAGTATAATTATTCTACCTGGTCACTCTTTAGTTTTTTTTTTTTTTTAAGGTCTGATTTATTTATTTGAGAGAGAGACAGGGACAGAAATAGTGACAGAAAACATCAGCATGGAGGAGAGGGAGAAGCAAGCTCCCCACTGAGCAGGGAGCCAGGCTTGGGACTCGATCCCAGGACCCAGGGATCATGACCTGAGCTGAAGGCAGACGTTTAACTGAGTGAACCACCCAAGTGCCCCCCACTCTTTAGTTTTTTAATCATGTTCTTCCCATGTCGTTATTACAGTATTCTCTGATATGTAAGATATATGATGATTAAGAAAAAAACCAAACCATGAGACTCACACCACTAATGAAAACAGCCTTGTCATTATTTTATAGGTAGGGCTGGAATTAGAGTAAAAATCAACAGAGACTACATTGATAAATATAACTCTAGCACGCAAAATGAACAGATAGTAAATGTCATTTTACTTGTGTATATATTTATCTTTTGTTAAATCTTGTCTTTCTCTGTCAGCTTCTCATAATTGAGATCAGATAACTGTTGGAGGGAATGAAAATGAGGATAACATCGTATTGCAGTTTAACCAGAACATGTTGCGAGAGTTTTATGAGTGTTGTTTTATTTGAATTCTGTATTTATATGACGGCTACAGATGTAACCATTATTCTCACCTATTAAGGCAGATAACATTTGTGGTGGAAAACATGTATATAATTAACTACTTGAAAATACTGTATTTTATAGCTAGATGGAAAAGTCTACTTAATAGGTCTAAGTACCTTATAATTTTCTATTCAAAGGTCTAATTATCTAAAGAATATCAGAACCGTTATTACTAAAAGAGCTGGACAGGTTAAAGGCATGACTAGTGACTTCCTATTGGTTTGACAAATAATCTTACCTTAAGGAGCAGAGAAGTCTGTCTAGGAGATTGACTGAGCAGATTGCTTCTTCCAGCCTTCCACTTTTGTGCTTGTAGTGTTTTGTGAGGGCTGTCAAATGACACTTTCCACTTGAGGAAATCATAGCTTAGTGCCTTCAGAATCTCTACAATAACTACTTGGGTATTCCAATACTTTTCTAGCTGGGTTTTAAGCTATAAGTGCAGTAGGTGGAAAAGGGAAAATGGAACATTTTATAAACTTGAACATTTGTTTTTTAAACTAGCCTGTCTCTGAGAATTTTCATTATAATTCTGAACATTAGATGTATCATGGTGAATTTTAGTAAATAGAAAACACTCCTTTGAACCATAGTTTAATTTTTGAATCATTCAGATATCCACCTTTCTCATACAGGCTAAAACCAACACATTACCATTTGAAACTTCACTGATCTACTAAATTGTGCTAAGCAATGAAAATTTAGTCAATATTCTTTAGCATTCTTCTTGCTTAGTATAGCATTCCTCTTGCTTTGTAACTTATTCATTTGTGGCTTTTTGATATCAACCTGATGGATTTTGCATAATTTGAGTGCCTGTGCATCTTTTAGAAGGAAGGCTCCCCCCCAGAATGTATTAATATTGATTGTCACTACATTGTGTCCAGAGAGATTAATATGCACTTCTTAGAATTTCACCCAGTTTAGTCCTGCATGACAGAATTTGATTTATGTGTAGACATTGTGCATGGTCCTTTGCAGATATTATATGAGGGCAGTAGGAAAGCCCTGCCTGAAAACTCTTCTATTTCTAGGATATCTGAAATTCCACTTCATGATATTTGTTACTTGCGGTTAAGCATTGTGTTCTTTGGCTAATCTTCTTTTAAAACTACAAAAACGGGGCACCTGGGTGGCTCAGTTGGTAAGCATCTGCCTTCAGCTCAGGTCATGATCCCAGGGTCCTGGGTTCGAGCCCCACATCAGGCTTTCTGCTCCATGGGAAGCCTGCTTCTCCCTCTGTCATTTCCCTTGCTGCCTATGTTCCCTCTCTAGCTGTGTTTCTCTCTGTCAAATAAGTAAATAAAATCTTAAAAAAAAAAACTACAAAAACTTAGTAGGAAGTAATTTAATTTCTCTCAGTTGTATTTGTTCTGTATTATGGAAACACACATCATCATGTTATTTTAGGACTCTAAAGTAAAGAAAAAGTATATAGAAAGAGTTTTGCTGAAGGTAAATTCAAGTTTTTTCAAAATTTTTGCTAATGGTCAATACTGATGTGTAAAAGATCTTTTTTCAGAACTATTGGCTTTCTGATTTATGTTTCTAATTACTTCTATTTCTCATTAACCAATACAATATGTTACAAACCAGTAAGCACAAAATCAGAATGATCGCAATGTTTCAAAAAAAATAAAGTAGGTTACAGATACTGCACATTGAAACAGTTTGAACCTCCCCCCTTTTTTTTTCAAATAAAATAAAATGCAACTTAATTACCTGAGATAGATTAAGTTTTGGATGGGCAGTGATAGAAATAATAATACATGGTATACTAAAGAGTAACATTTCTAAGATAATTGAAAGCATGTACATATAGAGACCTCTGCCTTTTGGAAATACAGAATAGCCCAAACACTCTATGACAGTAAATCAATTTTATGGTAGAGAACAGATGTGAAAATAATATTAATCTGCGGCTTGACAGGGGTGACTGTGAATCGAGGTTTGAAGCACTGAGGGATAATGATGATGTTATCTCTGGCCTGGAGTGGTCCTGGCCTGAAGTGGGTAGAGGAGAGTGATACTATGGTGTGCCCTTGGTGGGGTTGGGTGTGAAGGTAAGGTTCATGAGAATGGTAATGTCTCGTGCCCAGTGAGTTAGAAATAGAGTCATGCCTAATGCTGGCTTTTATTGTCTGGACCAGCTTGCTGGATTCTTTTTTTTTTTTTTTTTTGAAATTTTGGAATAATTTTATTTATTTATTTATTTATTTATTTATTTATTTATTATTGTTATTTAAATTTTTTTTTTTTTTCCCAGTCTTCCAAGATTCATTCCCCATTCCCCACACCCCTTGCTGGCTTCTTTAGAAAGATGAGAGGATAAATTGCTTACTGATAAACAGATGCTACATAGGCTTCATTTGAAATAAGGACAGATCAGCTATGAAATTGAGCAACAATACAAGTTTATATAAAAACAACCATAGAATAGTAAATATTAAAAAAAAGTTTCTATTATTAAACGAATGTACGTCCTGTTGACTGTTCTTTCCCTTCGTGGTTTGGGATGGACCATTACTTCCTTTTCCCCAGACCTCTGTTATTGTTAATGGTGTGCCTAGCATGGACACCAGAGGGAAATGCACCAGAAGGTTTGCAGCGGTTATCTTTGGATAGAAGCATTATGGATGATCTTTAATGTCTTTGATTTTGTTTTTCTCCACTTTCTAGATTTTCTGTCATGAACATTAGTTACTTTTGTAGTATGTAAAAAAAAAGGTGTAATAGTAGCAGGATATTTTGATCTTGACATGAACAGCATGAACATGTTCAGTCTAGTTCTGCCAGCCAAGGAGGCTGCTTCTTTTGCACAAATTGGACTAGTGGTAATTGGACAGTCTTCATAAATGTGTCAAATCCCTCTCCACTACACTAATTGCTTCCCTAAAAGGCTGAAACTGTTAAGTTATCAAATACTTAATTTACTGCAGGGGCTAATTTGCTTACCATGTAGGATTATATCAAATAAACATGTTTTATAATTTGTATTAGAAACCTAGCACATTTGTAAACGACCATCTCACTGAAACTTTTAGAATTTTATTTATTTGTTTAATTTTTGTAGTTTTACAGTTTTATTAACAGAAATACAACATGCACAAAAGTTGTTTACTCATTTTCTTTGCTGTGTAGCGTAGCATTGGGATTGGTGACTCTGATTGCCAGCTGGCTGCTTTCCACTGGCTTTGTGGTTCTTGGAGGGGACACTGTGAGCAATCTCTGCACAGTTAGATCCGTTGCACATCAGGAGCACTTGAAGTTCCCTGATGTTGTGGACTAGGAACTTCTGAAAGCCACTGGGCATATGTGCTTTGTTTTCTTGTTGCTTCTGTCACCAGTGTGGGGCATCAAGATCTGGCCTTTGAATCTTCTGTGCAACCTATTATCAGTACCTCTGGGTTTCCACCTGTTATGCTTCATTTTGACATATTGGTCTGACTGGGGCTGGATGAACTTCTTGGTCCTCTTTTTACCGGTCTTGGGCTTCATCAGAGGTCTGAGGGCAGCCATGATGCTGAGTAGGAGATGTCAGCCACCTCTGCAGGCAGCACTAAGGAAGTGTGGTTTAGAACTTTACTTATTTATTTAATAACTTATTTATTTATTATTCTTCCTTTTTTTTCAATTAAATTCAATTAGCCAACATGTAGTACATCATTAGTTTTTGGTGTAGTGTTCAGTGATTTATTAGTTACATATAACACCCGCTGTGCATCACATCATGTGCCCTCCTTTATGCCCATCACCCAGTTACTTCATCCCTGCTATCCACCTCCCCTCTGACAACCCTCAGTTTGTTTCCCTGAGTCAAGAGTCTTTCATGGTTTGGCGGCTTCCTCCCTGATTTCTTCCCATTCAGTTTTTCCTTCCTTCCCCTATGATCCTTTACACTGTTCCTTATATTCCACATATGAGTGAAATCATATGATAATTGTCTTTCTCTAATTGACTTATTTAACTTAGCATAATACTCTCCAGTTCCATCCATGTTGACTTAAATGGTAGGTATTCACCCTTTCTGATGGCTGAGTAATCTTACATTGTATATATGAATCACATCTTCTTTATCCATTCATCTGTTGAAGGACATCTTGGCTCCTTCTACAGTTTGGCTATTGTGGATATTGCTGCTATGAACACTGGAGTGCATGTGCCGTTTCTTTTCCCTATGTCTGTATTTTTGGGTAAATACCCAGTAGTACAATTGATAGGTTGTAGGGTACCTGTATTTTTAACTTTCTGAGGAACCTCCATACTGTTTTCCAGTGTGGCTTTACCAGCTTGCATTCCCACCAGTATCCTTGCCAACATTTGTTGTTTTCTGTCTTGTTAATTTTAGCCATTCTATTTGGTGTAAGGTGGTATCCCATTTGATTTTGATTTGTATTTCCCTGATGACAGGTGATGTGGAGCCTTTTTTCATGTGTCTGTTGGCCATTTATATGTCCTGTTGGGAGAAGTGTCTGTTCAGGTCTTCTCTCCATTTCTTGACTGGATTATTTGTTTTTTGGGTATTGAGTTTGAGAATCTCTTTATAGATCTTGGATACCAGCTGTTAATCTGATATGTCATTTGCAAGTATTATTTTAGTTTTGTTGACTGTTTCCTTTGCTGTGTAGAAGCTTTTTATCTTGATGAAGTCCCAGTAGTTTGTTTTTGCTTTTTTTCCCTTGCCTTTGGAGATGTGTCTTGTAAAAAGTTGCTGTGGTTGAGGTCGAAGAGGTAGCTGTATGTGCTCTCCTCTAGGATTTTGATGGCTTCCTGTCTTATATTTAGGACTTCCATCTATTTTGAGCTTATCTTTGTGTATGGTATAAGGAAAGGGTCTAGTCTCATTCTTCTGCATGTAGCTGTCCAGTTTTCCCAACACCATTTATTGAAGAGACTGTCTTTTTTCCATTGGATATTTGTTTATGCTTTGTCGAAGATTATTTGACTATAGAGTTGAGGGTACACTTCTGGGCTCTCTCTTCTGTTCCATTGATCTATGTGTCTGTTTTTGTGCCAGTACCATACTGTCTTGATGAACACAGTTTTATAATATAGCTTGAAGTCCAGCATTGTGATGCCCCAGCTTTGTTTTTCTTTTTCAACATTTTGTTAGTGATTTGGGGTCTTTTCTGGTTCCATACAAATTTTAGGATTGTTTCTTCCAACTCTGTGAAAAATGCCGATAGTATTTTGATAGGGATTGCATTGAATCTGTAGATTGCTCTGGGCAGTGTAGGCATTTTCCAATGTTTATTCTTCCATTCCATGAGCATGGAATGTTTTTTCATCTCTTTGTGTCTTCCTCAATTTCGTAAGTGTTCTGTAGTTTTCATAGTACAGACCCTTTACCTCTTTGGTTAGGTTTATTCCTAGGTGTCTTATGGGTTTTGGTGCAATTGTAAGTGGGATCAATTCCTTAATTTCTCTTTCAATCACATTGTTGGTGTATAGAAATGCAACTGATTATTGTGTATTTTGTATCCTGCCAGATTGCTTAATTGCTATATAAGTTCTTGCAATTTTGGGGTGGAGTCTTTTGGGTTTTCCACACAAAGTATCATGTCATCTATAAAGAGTGAGAATTTGAATTCTTCTTTGCCAATTTGAATACATTTTATTTCTTTTTGTTGTCTGATTGCAGAGGCTAGGACTTCTAGTACTATGCTGAATAATAGTGGTGAGAGTTGTCATCCCTGTCATGTTCCTGATCTTAAAGGAAAACCTCTCAGTTATTTGTCATTGAGAGTGATATTCTCTGTGGTTTTTTCATAGATGGTTTTTATTACGTTGAATTGTGTTTCTTCTATCTCTATATTTTGCAGAGTTTCAATCAAGAAAGGTGCTGTGTTTTGTCAAATGCTTTTTCTGCATCAAGTGAGAGGATCGTATGGTTCTTATTTATTCTTTTATTAATGTATTGTGTTACATTGATTGATTTGCGAATGTTGAACCAACCTTGCAGCCCAGGAATAAATCCCACTTGGTTGTGTTAAATAATCCGTTTACTGTTGGATCCAATTGGCTAGCATCTTGGTGAGTATTTTGACATCCATGTTCATCAGGGATGTTGATCTGTAATTCTCCTTTTTGATGGGATCTTTTTCTGGTTTTGGGATCAAGATAATCCTGGCCTCATAGACTGAGTTTGGAAGTTTTCCTTCCATTTTTATTTTTTGAAACAGCTTCAGTAGAATAGGTATTATATATTCTTTAAATGTATGGTATAGTTCCCTAGGAAGCCGTCTTGCCCTGGGCCCTTGTTTTTTGGGAGCTTTTTGATTACTGCTTCAATTTCCTTGCTGGTTATAGGTCTGTTCAGGTTTTCTAGTTCTTACTGTTTCAGTCTTGGTAGTTTATACGTTTCAAGAAGTGCATCCATTTCTTCCAGATTGCCTAATTTGTTGACATATATTTGCTCATAATATGTTCTTAAAATTATTTGTATTTCCTTGGTTTTGGTTGTGATATCTCCCCTTTCATTCATGATTTTATTAATTTGGGTCCTTTCTCTTTTGGATAAGTCAGGCCAGAGATTTATTGATTAATTCTTTCAAAGAACCAGCTCTTAGTTTCATTGATCTGTTCTACTATTCTTCTGATTTATATTTCATTAATTTTTGCTCTGATCTTTATTATTTCTCTTCTCTTGCTTGGTTTAGGCTTTATTTGCTGTTCTGTCTCCAGGTCTTTAGATGTAAGGTTAGCTTGTGTATTTGAGAGTTTTCTAACTTTTTGAGAGAGGCTTATAGTGTAATGTACTTCCCTCTTAGGACCCCCTATGCTCTATCCCAGAGTTTTTAACCAGTGTGTTTTTGTTCTCATTAGTTTCCATGAATTTTTAAAGTTCTTTATTTTACTCATTTGTTCTTTAGTAGGATGCTTTTTAACCTCTAAGAGTTTGACTTCCTTCCAAATTTCTTCTTGTGATTGAGTTCCAGTTTCAAAGCATTGTGGTTTGAAAATATGCAGGGAATAATCTCAGTCTTTTGGTATTGGTTGAGACCTGATTTGTGACCCAGTATGTGACCTATTCTAGAGAATGTTCTATGTGCACTTGACAAAAATGAGTATTCTGTTGTTTTAGGATGGAATGTTCTGTATATATCTGTGAAGTTCGTCTGATCCAATGTATCATTCAAAGCCCTTGTTTCTTTGTTGATATTCTGCTTAGATGATCTGTCCATTGCTGTGAATGGGGTGTTGAAGTTCCACTATTAATGTATTACTATCAATGTGTTTTTTTACTTTGGTTACTAATTGGTTTATATAATTGGCTGCTCTCATGTTTGGGGCATAAATATTTAGACTTGTTAGATCTTCTTGTTGGATAGAACCTTTAAGTATAATATAGTGTTCCCCTACATCTCTTACTACAGTCTTTGGTTTAAAATCTAATTTGTATGATAGGAGGGTTGCTGTCTCAGCTTTCTTTTGAGGTCAACTAGTGTGGTAAATTGTTCTTCACCTCCTCACTTTCAATCTGGAGGTGTCTTTAGGTCTAAAATGAGTCTCTTGTAGATAGCATATGGATGGGTCTTGCTTTTTTATTAAATCTGATACCCTATGTCTTTTGATTGGAGCATTCAGCCTACTTACATTCAGAGTAACTATTAAAAGTTACGAATTTAGTTGCCATTGTATTGCCTATAAAGTCCTTGTTTCTGTAGACTGTCTTTGTTTCTTTTGGTCTATATTACTATTGGGGTCTCTCTTTGCTTACAGCATCTTCCCTAATATTTCTTGCTGCGCTGGCTTGGTGGTCATATATTCTTTCAGTTTCTGTTTTTCCTGGAAGCTCTTTATCTCTCCTTCCATTCTAAATGACAGCCTAGCTGGACAAAGTATTCTTGGCTGTGTGTTCTTCTCATTTAATACTCTGACTATATCATGGCAGCTCTTTCTGGTCTGCCAGGTATCTGTGGATAGGTCTGATGTTATTGTGATGTTTCTCCCTTCTTATGTTAGGAGCCTCCTCTCCAGAGCTGCTCTCAGGGTATCTTCTTTTTCTCTAAAATTTGCAAACTATGCTATTATATGTTGGGGTGTTGATCTTTTTTTTTTTTTTTTTTTTTTTTGATTCTGGGATACGTCCTCTCTGCCTCTTGGACTTGAATCTCATTTCCTTCCTCAGATTAGTGAAGTTCTTAGCTATGATTTGCTCAAGTATACCTCTGGTCCTCTCTCTCTACCCCCTCAGGCACCCAAATAATTTTTTCTTTTCAGGGCATCATTAAATTCTTAAAGCCTTTCTTCATGGACTCTGAGTTGTCTTTCTCTCTTTTCCTTATCTTTTCCCCTTTCCATTAGTTTGTCATCTAGATCACTTAATTCTTTCTTCTGCTCCTTTACCCTAGCTGTCAGAGCATCCAATTCAGACTGCATCTCATTCATAGAGTTCTTAAGTTTGGCCTGCTTAGATCTCATTTCTGCCCCTAGAGATTCTACAGTGTCATTTATGCTTTTTTTCAAGCCTAGCCATTAATTTTATAATTTCTATCCTGACTTCCATCTCTGACATCTTATATCCATATCAATTAGCTCTGTGGCAGAGAACATTGCTCTGGTTCTTTCTTTGTAGTGAATTCCTTTTTCTAGTCATTTTTCCCAGAGAAGGATGGGTAACCAAGTGAGCAGAGTCCAAAATATCAACCATGACACAAGCAAAAATAACCCTTGACAAATCCAAAGTGGTTGGAAACCAAAACAGAAAAGCAAACAAAAAACAAACCAGAACAAACAAGAAAAAGAGAAAAGGAAAGAAAAAGGGGGAAAAAATGGGGGGGGGAGGGGAGAACAGAGAGTATAACCTTGCGGGTTGGACAAATCAGGGTGATCCATTTGTTCCTGAGTGAATTTTGGTCTCTGTGTTAGAAGACACTACCTCCCAAAATTGCAAAGAAAGCAAAACTTATCTATATACAAAAAATAAAACTGAATAGAGTGAAAAAAGACTGAATTGAAGCATATGTCTATTAGATGTAGATGTAAAAAATTAAAGTTAAAAAGTGACTTAAAAACACAAGTCGTTAAAATAAGAAACTGGTTGAAACAGAAAAAGGGTAAAAAAAAATGGAGAATTTAGACTGAAAGATAAATGAATCATGAGAAAAAACCCTCAATCTCAGTATACTATTTTCCCCTGGCACTGGAGTTTTACAGTCTTGTGGGATCCATAAACCCTTAGTCCGCCTGTTCTTCCAGTCGGTCTTCTGGGGGAGGGGCCTGCCATGCTGCTTCTCAGATGTCTTTGCCTAAATGCTCCACCCTTTGCCAGGGGGCTGGGCTCAGTATAAGCTGGTCCTATGTGTGGCAGCTTTTTTTTTCTCCTGGCAGCATTCCACACCTCTTTAGAGGATCAGAATACTTCTTTAGAGGATCAAAATAAAAATTGGCATGCTCTGGTCTCCAGCCCCAGAGCTGAAAGATCATGCATTCCCCCCTCTTCAATAAACGCTTTGGGACAAGCAGTCTTCACTTTTGTGTGTGCCAAACTCTGTAGACTCTTGTCATGTGTTTCCACTGTAATCCTCCTGGGGGGAGTCCAAGAGACCCCTGTTGCTGCACTTTTTGTGCCCAGGAACCCAAATCAGTTGCAGGATCTTGCAGGTATCTGCTCCCCTTCTCCAGGGGGAGTGCTGGGTGTTGCCCTACTGTCATTTCCAGGTCGCTGTCCTGAGAGCTGTTGTCTGATGGTGGGTGCAGACGTTTTGGCCCTCCTGGGGGATGGTAAATGGCCCTTGAGTTCCAGTCCTTTTCAGGGTTCTCAGGCAGAGAGCGGTCATCCATCTGGCTTGAGGTTTATGGCAAACTGAGCTGAGAGCCCCCTCCTGGGCTCACTGACTGTAACCAGTTTTCCTGTTCTCCTGCTTGGGCACTCTACCGGTTCAGGCATCCTGGTCCTTTCTGTGTCTTCTGGGAGCCTGAGACCACAATGACCCACTTAGGATTCTGCCTTTTTCAACCCCTGCCCCTTTCAGAAAAGGATGCCTTTACTGGAGCAGATTTCTAAGGGTTCCGATTTTGTGCTCCAGGGTTTTATCACTTTCTAGTAGCCAGCTTATGGAAGCTCCCTCCCTTCTCCATTTATCTTCTGGTATTTCCCCACAGATTCACAACTGTGCACCTCCTACCTTGCAAAAAGGATTCACTTTTCTATTTGTAGAATTCCAGATATATTTTCTTACATCTCAGGCTGAATTTGTGGGTGTTCAGAATAGTTTGATAGCTACCCAGCCAAATTCAAGGGACCAGATGAAATGAGGTCCTCTACTCTTCTGCCATTTTCAGCAACCGTGATTCAGAACTTTAAGAGATAAAGAAAATTAGAAAATTAAAAGGCCGGGGTGGGGGAGGATTTTCATTGCATTAAGAAATATGACTTTTGAAGCAAATTAATATCATTAACTTAGTTTTTAAAAACTGTTTTAAAAGAGCTTTTAGCTCACTCTTAACACACATATTTGTGTAGTCTCTGAATTTTTAAAAATACAGAAGAAAGTGTTATTCTAGCTGAGCCAAGATCCTGCCAAATTTTATGTAGAGTATATCTTTTAAATATTTTATTTATAATTTATTCATATCCTGCTTAATTTTAGAAAAGGATTTGATGAAGCTCATATCTACTTCCTATTGAAGGAAGTACAGTTGTTTTGCTTCTGCATATTCTCATTTTCTTTACTGTTTTTAAGCATAAGTAGCCAGAAGTAGGACTACTCGGTCAAATCATGGGCTTATTGAGCTGCAGTTGTCACTGTGTTCTCATGAAGTGTGTTTCTCCAGTTTACCATCTTCTTATAGGTTTGTGCCAATCTTATCATTGAACAAAGGCATCTTGCTTTTGCTTAATTTGCCTTTTCTTGACTAGAGGTCAGGTCTTTTCTGTGGTCATTTATTTTGTTCTTCTCCCACTTGCCTAGTCATACATAGACTTTGCCTTCTTTTTGGTTGGTTGCATTTTCTTCTTATCAGTATGTAGTAGCCTTATGAATTTTATGAACAATAATCTTTTATTGTCCATTTGGGCATTAGTCTTTTCCACTACATATTGTTTTGGTCTTTTAATGGTATGTTTTGCTAAAAGAAAATTGCTAAATTTTTATGTCATCAAATATTTTCCTTTATGGCTTTTAGATTTCCTGTCTAGCTGAGAAAGTTCTCTTCTACTCCCAGTTTATAAATATATTTTCTTACATATTTTCTACATTTTAGGGTAATCTATTAATTTTATATGTTAATATTTAATTCATTTGGAATTTATGTTTTTAAGTGGTGTGAAGTGAAACTCCACCTTCTTTTTTTTCAGATGCATAACCAATTGTGCCAGCACTATTTATAAAATCACCTTTTTTCATTTAAATTTAAATACTACCTATATTATTCTTCAAAGGCTAATGCATACTAGAAGAGAGAATTAAAACACAGACTCTGAAATAAGTATTTTCTCCACCAAGTTGACTAATACAATTTAATGGTAAATGAGATGCACATTCGTGCGCATAGACAGTCTCCCAATATGACACTAGCAGCTTCTTTTACTAATTGCTCTTGAAATTCAAATAATGCACATTGTTCACTAATGAACCTTGTTCACTAGGTTTTAATCCTGACATTTCCAAATTATAGCTGGGCCAAGAAAGGTGTGTTTTACTACTGGACATTGTTGGACATAGTAGTTCCATGGTGACATCAATCATAAATTTTTGTTGAAATGTATGAATTTTAAACAACAAAATCCATCATCTAAGCACCTTAAGGAAGGAAATTAATGTGTTTTTATTATTTATGTACTTCCTTAATTTAGGCTTACCCAGATTCATCAGCTATATTGTACATAATTTGTTTTTGATTTAATGTTATTTTATTTTATGATATATATATTTATGATATATACTGCTTCAAGTTAATGAAGTTGTACTGGCAATGTTTCTAGACATAAATATAACCAAAGTCATGGGATTTTATACACTGATAGAGATTTTTAAATGGTAGAACGCTTATTTAATGTAATATTCTTGATCTCATTTAAGAGGGTAAATTGACTTGAGATTATTATTTATCCCACTGTAGCAGTTGACTTAATGGACTGGTGTCCCACAGGTTTATATGTCACCCATGTGACTGGGTTAGAACCAGTCCTTAAAGAAATACTTCTAGAAATTAAGTAGGTATGTATAGGATCTTTTTACTATAACTTAAACATCTTAATTTTCTCTGTTTTAATTTTCAAGATAGCTTATATAAATACAAATATAATTATTTTTATTTTATCCCCAATAACTAAGGAATAAATGAAATGAAATGTCTAAGACTTTTTTTAAAGTTTTTTTTTAATTTTTATAACACATACAGTGTTGTTTTTATATTTATTTTACATTAGTATACTAATGTCTATAATGATTTAACAATTCTCTATATTACTTAGTGTTCACTACATGTTGTAGTAACTGTCACAGAGTAATATAAATACAGTATTATTTTTAAAAAAATAGTTTATTTATTTATTTATTTGACAGAGAGAAACACAGCTAGAGAGGGAACACAAGCAGAGGAAGTGAGAGAGGGAGAAGCAGGCTTCCCGCCGAGCAGGGAGCCCGATGTGGGGCTCGATCCTGGGACTCCAGGATCATGACCTGAGCAGAAGACAGAGGCTTAACAATGGAGCCACCCAGGTGCCCCATAAATACAGTATTATTGACCATATTCTCTATGCTGTACTTTTCATCTTTATGACTTATTTATTTTATAACTGAAAATTTGTAGCTCTTAATCCCCTTTATCTATTTCACGCATCATCTTGCCACCTCCCCTCTGGAAACCACCAGTTTGTTCTCTGTTTCTTTCTTTTTTTTTTTTTAAAAGATTTTATTTAGGTATTTGTCAGAAAGAGAGAGAGAAAGAGAGACGGCAAGAGAGAATGGCCAGCAGAGGGAGAAGCAGACTTCCCGCTGAGCAAGGAGCCTGATGTGGGACTCAGTCTCAGGACCCTGGGATCATGACCTGAGTGAAGGCAGATACTTAACCAACTGAGCCACATAAGTTTCCCTGTTCTCTATTTTTAAAAGTCTCTTTTTGTTTTGTTTTGTTTTTAGATTCCACATGTAAGTGAAATCATATAGTATTTTTTTTCTGTCTGTCTTTACATAGCATAGTACTCTCCAGGTTCATTCATCTTGTTGTAGATAGCAAAAATGCATTCTTTTTTATGGCTGAGTAATATTCCATTGTGTGTGGGGGGTTTTTTTTTTTTTGGTGTGTGTGTGTGTGTATATACAGCACATCTTTATTCAGAATAATCTACTGGTGGATATTTGGGTTGCTTCCATATTGTAGCTATTGTAAATAATGCTATGTAATAAACATAAGGGTACACGTATCTTTTTAGATTAGGGTTTTCTGAGGCAAAAAAAAAAAAAAATAGGGTTTTCTTTGGATAAGTACCCAGTAGTGGAATTACTGGATCGTATGGGTAATTCTATTTTTAACTTTTTGAGGAATTTTTATACTGTTTTCTACAATGGTTGCACCAATTTACAATCCCACAAGTAGTTCATAAATGTTCCTTTTTTCTCCACATCCTTGCAGTGAATGTAAGGTAGAGCTGGATTCTAGGTTGTCTCCTGGCGTGACATTCAGTGGTTTTCCTGAATAAAGGTGTCCTCTTACTTCTGCATCTGTGTCATGGGCCCTTGTAGTAGTTGTCACTGCTACTTAGAGACAACCGAGCTCTCCTGCTGGACATATGCCAGGATCATCCTTTTGGGCTCTGTGAAATGAGGTATTGCCCTGTGACTTGCTTTGGCCAATGAAATATGAATAGAAGTGACATGTTACCTCTGGGCTAAGCAGGAGAGAACTGTGTGTGGCTGCCATGTCCCTGTCCTCCATTTGACCAGGGACATTTCTGAGGCAGGAGGCACTGTCAGCCTGGTTCCCAGACTGAGGATGACATGGAGAAGAGCCCCCTACTGGCCTGAAGCAGACATGGACTGTAAGTGGAAATGAAACCTTTGTTGTTAGAGGACTTTTAAGATTTAGAGGCTGTTATTACAGCATAGCCTAGCTTATTTTTCTAGATACAAACCTCTTACAAATGCTGGGAAGTACTGTGAGGCAGTAGGTACCTATTTAGGTTTCTTTCAAGCTCATTATAACAGACCCTTTCAAACCCTGATCTCCAAAGGGATGAGTACCCAACAGCCAAATTTATACTATTTGCTCAACCTTACATTTTTGGTTTTAGTTGATGAGATACCTCACCCAAAGCTGGGCCAATCAAATTATTTTCCCCAAGAATTTAAAGCAGACACTGAGAGAAGTGCAGTCCTGGGTTTGGGCGCCTGGGCAACAAGTGACATTATCCAGGGGGCTGCTGGACCCTTGTATTGCTGAGAAGTAGAGAAATAGCAGTTTCAGAGAAAGCTGAATGAAGTATTTGTTCAGAGAGCAGCAGGCTAAGTGACTCTGAGAGAAAGAAGAGGCAGAGAGGAGAGAGAGAGATTGAGAATAGGAGGGAGAGCAAGAAAGAGGGAGAAAGAGAAAACGGAAAGAAAGACTGCTGTTTTGGTTCCTGATTGCTCTTGAATTTCTGGTTTTTATCTTTCCCTAGGATTCTGTGAGACACATTACTACTCAAGTAAATCTTCCTCCCCTTCCCTGCCCTTCTGTGCCCTTAGATGGTTTGGAATGGGTTTCTGTTAGTTAAAACCAATAATCTTTGTATAAGGCAGTATCCATCGCAAGTGCTGCAACCTAGGCTTTTGCCAGTATCCCTAGGACAGTTCCGGGCAGCAATTTCCATTTCTATTTTGTCTGTGAGTGAGGGTGTGCCAGTGTGCCACAGGGCTGTTTGGCAGAATGCAGTAATAAGTCTGTTAATTGTGAAAACAAAACTAAAATAGTCTCTTAATTAAATTGTGGGAACAGTAGGGTGTGGCTGATGCAAACAGAAGAAACTGTTGAGTTTTGCTACCTGTCCTCAGTAGTACCTGAGAAAATCTGACTTTTTAAGACCAAAGTTTTGGAACATTATTCTAGCACTAATCTCAAAAGACTCCTGTTGCATATAGGGTTTCTCATTAGAGGGTGAGGAGTGCATGACATCCACCACAGACCCACATAATGGTAGGCTCCTTTCTGATATGGGGGAAAATTTGGGGGATTAGGTAGGAAGAACATTGCTACCTCTAAGGTTAATTTCTACTAAGAAAGTTGGCTAAAGAAACAAGAGCATGCAGTATCCAAATTGTGAAATAAATAATGTCAGCGATGACCTACCCAAATCCCACTTGCCTCCCTGATACATCCGAGTGTACCTACAGTAAGATCACCGATTGCCAAATAGTGTCTTGGGGCCAAAATTAGCAATGGTTGCTTTAAATTTTGAATTAAAGGTGCACAATCCAGGAATGGGGTAGGATGTTGACTATGAATGAATTGGGGGCAGAGCAAGAATTGTAATTAGGCTTGATATTTATAGTTTTGTTAAAAAAATTGCATTGAAGTTGGGAGGACTCCAAGTAGATCTTACACTCTTTATGACTGTTTTCAACTGAAATAAAATTTTTAGTTAATTAAATTTTTTGGTCATTAACAAGTTTTTGTTAAGCCTATACTTTATGATAGATGCTGTATAGATCCTGGGATTATAACAATTCTACATTCTTAAATCTTTTTTGTCTAATTTGAATACAAAAGCTATAAAATTATAGTTTACTAATAAAGGATTTACTTAAATCTATCCAGACCCTACTCTGTTCCAAAAGGGATTTAAAGGAGGTTCAAAAATTATAATTAGCTTCAGATATGGACTGTGTTGAATTATTAAGCTCCATTTATCAGAAGCAGTGCAGACTGCTGTTCTAAACTTCCAGGTACACAGGCTTGTCATCTAGAGATAATAATGAAAATAGATACAAGATCTTGAAAATTCACAGAAGAAAAGGAAGTCTTTGTTCTGATGATATGTTTCCCCACACAGACGGTATCATATGACTATAGCATAAAGAGTCTATATAATTGTGAGATATATTTTTAAATTTACTTTTGAGTAGGTAATGCAGGTGCATGCTATATAATTCTAGATATAAAATGGCATGTAGTAAAAAGTGAGTTTCTTGCCTTCTGTCTTCAGTTGCCTAGCTCTGCTTGCTGAATGGCAATCACTTTTTTTGGGGGGTGGGTGGGGGTCTATTCTTCCTGAGATGATTTTTGCAATTTACAAACATAGCTGTATGGGTCTATTTATTAGTTCCTACATCAATGATAGCATACTTTGTTCTGTTTTGTACCTTACTCTTTTGTTTGTTTGTTTAATATATTTCGGAGACCATTCCTTATCATGCCACGCTATCCCATTTTTTTTTTTTAACATGGCTTCATTGTATTTCATTTTAAGGATAAACAAATTTTTTTACTATTTATTATTGGTGGATGTTTAGGTTGTTTTACATTTTTTGCTTCTGTAAAAAACGTTTCAATAAAGATTTCTGTATAAATATCTTGTATATAACTACCTAGAAGTAGAGCTATAGAGTGAAAGGGTATGTACACTGAAATTTTGCTAGGTATTGCCACATTGTCCTCCATATATGTTTCAATTTCCAGTCTAATTGGAATGTGTGAAATTCCCTAAAATTTCCCACACTGTCTTTAATACTTTATGTTTTTAAATATTTTGATCTTTGCTCATCCTTTTTGTTTGTTTTGTTTTTAGGATTTTATTAATTAATTGATTAATTAATTAACTTATATTTTATTTGTCACCATATAGTACATCATTTGTTTTTGATATACTGTTCCATAATTTCTTGTTTGTGTATAATACCCAGTGCTCCAAATATTTTTATCTTTGCCTAATAGATCAAATCTCATTGTAGTTTTAGCTTGTATTTCTCTTGTTACAAATGAGTTTGAATATCTTTTCATATGTTTAACATCAATTCCTACTTTTTTTTTAGTGACATATCTCTTGCTTCTTTTTCTCTTAGGTTGCTGACTTTTTTATTATTTGTAAGAGCTCTTCATTAACAAATCAATTCTTTGCCATATGTGTTGCAAATACTTTAATATGTCATTTTTAAAACTTCATTTTTTAACAACTGATAAATTTTAAGTATTAGTCAAGTTTTTGCTCTTTTCTTTTTATTTTTTCTGGATTTTGTATCATGCTTAGAAAGACCACTCCCATTCTGAGATAAAAAAAATTATCCTGGGTTTTCTTAAGCTATTATGGTTTGATTTTTCAGATTTATATCTTTGATCCATTTATAATTAATTTTATTAGAGAGTGTTGAAAATTTTATTATAATTAATTTAATCAGAAATATTAAGTTTATTAGAAAGTATATACTATAGGAAGTATAATGCCCCTAGGTTCTTATTTTTTCCACTGTCTGGCTAGCCAGTGGTGTCACCATGCAGTACTTTGTAAGATGGCTTTAGAATGGTATAAGAAGTTTTTGTGGCAGTGAGAGTGAGTAGAAAGGCACTCTAGAGGATCCATGTGATGAATTCTGACACTCCCTCCCACCCCCCAGAACTCCCCCCACCCTTTTTCTTCTTGCTCCTGCTTGGGCTGCTCTTGATTTTTATTGCTCTAATCTGATTCCTGGGTGTTTCTACAAGGGTCTCCTACCCTGAGGGTGAATTGAATTAGCCTTCTTGCTTCCTTTTGGAAAAAAGGGACAAGCAGGTACAAATATACATATGTCTATGTGGTGAGGCCTTGAGAAAGGTGAAGCTAAACCTCACATGCATACAAAGCTAAATGGTACCTACTATTTGAGATTCAGGCCTCTTGGACCTTTAAAGAGAGGTCCTTCTTTGAATAGAACTTCCTTCACAGAGATGCTGTTGGAGATTGAAGACTCTATGTATTTTTCGAATCATTTTGCTATTGATCTAAACATAGGACATTGTTTAGAAGTTGGTATGACATGTACTTAATGAATGTATTTGTATTTCTATGTGATACTGTTTATCAGTACAAGTAACTTCTTTTGTGGAATTTTTTATTCTCTGCATAGTTTTTAGTTAATAGAGACTCTGAAGTTGGCACTAAGGTTGACCTTGTTTGTCTTATGGCAGGAACTTTTCTAGGAAAGCACAGATGATTTAAAACATTATTTGGAAATAAGCATGGCAGAAAGCATGGTATCTAGAAAGCTGAAACTGGCACCAGGCTTAGTTCACCCTTTTTTTCCCCCTGGCACAGCATCTTACACCTCCTTTATGACTTCATGTAGAGTCTCTCATCCCCCCTGAATCTGGAAACTTCAATCCTCCTCATCTTCATAGCTTCTACCTCTCATGTTTACAAAACAGAGATGTAAAATGACTGCTCTCAGCCTTTTCAATTCTTTTTTGAACCAGTGCATAATCTTTTATCCATCTTGTTCTTCCGATTTCTTGGAAGAATAGTCTGCTCTTGTTTCCTTCCTTCCTGCCTGCCTTCCTTCCTTCCTTCCTTCCTTCCTGCCTTCCTGCCTTCCTGCCTTCCTGCCTCCCTGCCTCCCCGCCTCCCTGCCTCCCTGCCTCCCTGCCTCCCTCCCTTCTTTTGAAAATTTTACTTATTTATTTGACAGAGAGAGACAGTGAGAAAGGGAATACAAGTGGGGGTGGGGGGAGTGGGAGAGAGAGAAGCAAGCTTTCTGCTGAGCAGGGAGCCCGACTTGGGGCTCCATCCCAGGATCCTAGGATCATGACCTGAGTGGAAGGCAGATATTTAACGACTGAGCCACCCAGGCATCCCTACTCTTATTACTTTCAGTTTTTCTTTCCTCAACCCACTGTTGTCCAGGTTTACCACTATTATACCACTGATATGACTCTTGTTAGGGTCAATGATGATATCCTCTAATTGCCAGATCTGATGGATATCAGATGGATCCCAGTCTCTAACCTTATGAAGCATTCTCTGCTAGATTTGTATATTTAGCATTGCTCACTACTTTTTTCCTTCCGATTATGAGACATTTTCCTCTTTCTCAGATTAGTGTTTCTCTTTCAAAGTTGGGCTCCTTTTCCTCTTAACATTTCTTAAATATGAATGGGTCCCAAGATTCTGGCCTCAGCTATGGTTCTTACTGCTTTATATGCTCTTTGTGGGTGATATGTATGCTTTGGGTACTAATTATTGTACAATTGAGGAAAAACAAAACAAAAAACCCACAACTTTTCCATCTTAATATACCAGCAGACTTCTACCCTGAGCCCTAGATTAAAAAATGCAGCCACTACTGGTGGTCTCATAGGTCCTCAAACACAGATGATGATGATAGGACTCATTATTTACATTCTACACTAGTTTCTCCTCTTCCTTCCTTCGCCATCTGATTCAGTAACATCATCCTCCACTCATTTGCTAAGAACCCTAAGCCAGGGGCCTTATTGCCTCTTCTCTTTCCCTCACCCTTATATCCAAGGAAGCAATAGCCTTTGGCAATTTTGCCTCCCATGTTTTAATCTCTTCTCTCCTCTGCCATAGTTCAGGTCCTTCAGCCACTTTCTTCTGGACTATTTTTAATTGGGCACTTTGATTCTGGTCAGACCCTTTTTTCATACACTTTCCATAGGGGTCTTTAAAAAATGCATATCTTACTAGGCTACTTCTCTTCCATGGCTTCATATTGCTTTTGATTGAAGCCAGTCTTTGGACTGTTATCACAAGACCCTCTGATCCACCCTGCCCACCCCTCCACCCAAAATCTGGTTAGTGTTTGCCTAGCACTCTTTCACATTCCATATTGCAGAATAGCTGCAGTCTCTTCTGGTCTCTGATTCTTTTTTCAGGCTGTATGCTCAGTACACTCTAATAGGGTCTGTGATCAAAGGAATGAGGCTGATACAAAGCAAAGGTCAAGCAAAGCTTTATTTTGCATCAAACATCAGAATTTTACTGGCCAGCCAGGGTCACTTTTCCGGGGAGAAGGACCATGCCTAATTTCTCAGGCTAGCTTTTATAGCCACCCCCCTGCCCCAAATCACAAGCTGACTAGGACCACAAGTTAATTTACATTCCCATTATATAGGGGAAAACCGCACCCCAGAGTGGACCCGACTCAGGTGGCTTGCCTGAGTTAATTTGCACTTCCATGGCCCCTAGAACCCGGAGATTAAGGGCATCTGGGTGTTCCCATCTGAACCCAAGTACCAATTATGGGCCGCCCATTCTTAGTTTTCTAAATACCTCCCCTGGACATTCTTGGGATGAGAGGTTAAGGGGATTAACTGATTGGGTGTCGTCCCCAGCCTGGCTCCCCTTTGTTTTCCAGGGGCTGTTTGCCTATAACACCTGAAGTTGTTTTTCTGAGTAAACAAGATGGCGGCTTGGATTTCTAAATAGGTCCTTGCACACTCCACTCTATCTTTGAATGAAGTGATGTTTGTTCTTCTCTAGAACAGTTCAGGTGTCATCCCCTGGGAAAGTCTCCCCTTGATGACTTCTCATTTTGTTTGGGTAATCTTCACAGGAGATTCAAAATACTTAGAGCCTATCTCTATCATTGCACTTACCTACTCTTTTATTTCCTTCTAATTAGTATTTATGAATAGGGCAAAGATAAACATTTTCATTTTGTATCTCCTATGCTGAACTCAAGCTTACCACATGTTTTAACATGTTGTTGAATTAATTTTGAATGAACAGATGAATGCATGAATGAGTGATTGATATTCAGCAACTGTTTGTATACAGGTAAGTATGACATTGTTAACTCAAAATATCTCAGGAAGAATTTTTTTTTATTAAACCATTTATAAACACAAATGCACATCTTTGCTCATATTTATCAAAAATCTGAAGTAGAGAACCTTAGATAAGTTTACATTTCTCTGCCATTTCATTTTTTCATAGCCCTGATTTTCTTCGAAATTGGTGTTTGTTGGGAACTGTTAGGCATACTTGTATCTTTTATTGCGATGCTACTGAAAGATACATATTGAGGGGAGTGGAGATATTGGCAAATGTAGGTGAGGACATTGGATTGGTTTCTTTGCAATGTGCTTTCAAGGCTGTTCTAAACCATTTTTATAAAAATGTTAACCAGCTTTTTAAATTATCCAGAAGTCATAGATAGCTTACTCTAGTAACAGGTGATATTACTTGAGGGAAGGGACATAGCAACTGTGGTACCTTGTGAATTTCTCTGTGGAGCAATTATTCAATATACTGGCCCAGCTCTTGAATTAATATGTTACTAGTAGAGTCTCTTAAAAGACTATGTTTATTGATTGACACTGTAATAACAGCACTGCATGCCCAATGGTTGATATATGGTCTTTGATCATTGTTCCATAAAACTGAACCTTCGTCCATATTCAATCAATCATCCAGCACAGTCACCTGCATTAGGAAATGAAAGCCAGTGTTTGTTCAGCAATGCATTTGATAAGTTCAGTCTTCTAAACCTGGAACTAGGTGATGATATGGCTAGTCTTTGTTCAAATGGAGAATAATTTATTGTGATTTTGGCATGCAATTTCACCCCTGGTGGTCCAGAAACTCATTACATGGTGGAGATCGTTGCTAATCAAGATTTCTGGGCTCCATTCTTTCCCTGGTAAGTCTTCCTACCCCTCCCACTCTCTATATTTTATCCCAGTTTTCAGCTGATACCAGCATGTCACGTCTTGCCAGAAATAATAAAACATTGGGGATGGGTATGTGATATTTTTAAATATTAGGGAATATTTGTAAATCATGTAAAGTGATTTTCCTTTGTGTTTTTAATCATGACATCTCTGTAATGGGAATGTCTAAATCTGAGGATTAGAACATTAAAATGGCCCATTATCTGGGGCCTTAGCTTCTCATTGGTCTATAAAAGCTTTAAACGTGTCTTATCATGCTTATTCTATAGCCATCCATTTATGAAGCCCTTACAAAGGGAAACAGAGTAGCGCTAGTTGGTATGGTACTGTGGTTGAAGCTGACATGACATTTATGACTGATAACTGGTATGGGATATTTCCAGAGCATTGAGAAATATAGGAGGAGGGGGACATCAGAAATGGGGAAAATGTTACATGTTTATTGCTCAGTTATTTTACAATGTTATTATTTAAAAATAAAAATTGTGATATGCTATATGATTTGATACTTAAATCCCTTAAAATGAAATTAATAATAGTTAATCCTTATTTCTCATAGGGCAGTAACATTTATTTTACACAAATATTGTTCCCTTTATTGTTATCTTAGCTAGTTATTTGGCAGATCATAAAATTTGACTATTCTTTATACTTGGAGAGTTTTTGTTGTTTTGTTACCTGCGTTTTAGCAAATTCTTAAGGAACATTATTATAACTAAATAATGGGTGGATGGTGTACTCACCTGATATCTTAGCTATGTATCAGAATGTGTATTTTATTTTTAAATGCATTCAAAGAAGGTTGCTAAAGGAATCCTTAGTGAGAGTTTTTGTAAAGCAAATTCTCACTCCTTAATCAGGATGTTTATGTGTTGGGTTTGCTTAAAGCAAGACATGCAGTTATATGTAAAATTCAAACAGGATTTTAGAATCCAGCGGAAATCTTTTGTTTTTGTTTTTGTTTTTGTTTTGTGCAAAACAGTGATTTTATTAAAGCTTGGACCCACGGACACTGGGGTTATGAAGAGTGGCCCATTATATACCTACAAGCTGGGAGAGGGAGGTCAGGAGAAAGAATTTCTGGGCTCCATTCTTTCCTTGGTAAGTCTTCTTATCCCTTTAATGTGTTAAAGAGGACCTACCATGATACCATGATACCGGAGTCCTTGCCATTGTCAAGTTAATGTTGTTTTTCTCCACTAGCTAGGCATTAACGTTAAGATCCCTCAAGATTCCTAGAAGAATGACACCCAAGTCTTGCCCAGGAGTGGGGGTGGGGAGAGGTTGCAGGGTGTCAGCTTATGCTGTTGTCTTCAGCCACAGTTCTCTTCTCCCATCATTTCCCCCCTGAACAGTTTTGACCCTTAAATCTTTAAAGTTGTTGAGGGTGGTCTCATCTTCTGTAACGTCTTCCTGCTCAGTAGGGACATAGAGATGTCCCTAGCAATGGGTCAATCTTAATCAGTTGGGGAATGTATAGGGGAGTTCCAAAAGGGGGAAGCAGTTGAATCCAATGGGGGAAGCAGTTGAATCCAATGCGGTTGACATATGGGAACCTTCTTGAGTAGAAAGGATCATCTGTTAGTTGGAAGTTATGGTAGTGAAGGAGTCCTGACATTAGGCAAGGAGACACTGGAAATGACAAAACAAGGTTCATATTGTAACTAAAAATTCTAAATAAAACATCTTTGATAGTTGACCTTTGATAATTTTCCTTCAGTCCAGAAGTTTAAAGTAATCATTAAAGGAAAGAGAGGGATATTTTAAATGCCAATTTGAGTATTTATGTCAGAAACCCAGAAATATTTTGTGATAATCTGGAACATGTACATAACATTTTGTTTTTATGAGAGCATGTTTTACCTTGTGTAGCAGTTAAAATGTCTAATGCCATTCTATTTTGTAAAACTGCTTTACACATTTGTGCTAGTTCAGTATTTAGTAGAGAAATGCCATTTTATGTATCACTTAAGGCTTTGTGTACTTATTAAGAGCTTCCATGTGCCAAACAACATCCTCCAGTCCCAAAGAGGGAACAAAAAATGGATGTTAGTTGGTCATACCAATGAGACATAGAATGTGTTCACCATTATTTTAAATTTGGAAGGTTGGCTGGGTTGGTAATGATTTTAATAATGTGTCGGTGCATCCAGGCAAAACCCAGGTACAGTGGCCTATCTAGCCTGGGGGAAGCCATGGCCACAAATTATAGCCATGTAGCCATTGGGTTCCATTAGGAGCTGGCCATCTGACTTTGGGCTTCCTTTAACTGCAGTGAAGATATCAAGGGCTAATCAGTTTTAGAGGGCCATCTTTTGAATGTGTGTAATAAAAGGCAGTCTGTTGTCACTTTGTATGGACCATGGGAGTCCAAATCCAGTTTTTCTAGCAAAGTCTTTGTCATCCGTGGCCTTTTTACCCAAATCAGTGGCCTGGTGTAAACCCTGTATTACTTTCATTGGTTCCTAAGGTCATATCCTTTCATGTCCTTTGAGGTGAATTGCAGCTACGTAGGTAGGTGTACAGCCTTAAGAAGAGTAATAATTTCAGGCCCATATTTGATTGGGGAGTTATGGCTTGATAATAATCCTCTCTTCTTCCACATTGTTCCATGGACATGTAGGACTAGGAAAGCATATTTGGAATCTGTATAAATATTAATTTTTAAGGCTTTGGCAATTGCAAAGCACGAGTAAGCACTATAGCATACCCAACTTTTCTTATTCTTTTTCCATAAGACTGTTGCCATCAATAAAACAACTGTCATCTGTATTTTCAGTAGGGGCATCTTTTAAACATGGTCGACTAGCATAAATATGGTAAATAACCTTTGAATAGTTATGTACTATGGAAGTATGATAGTTAGGTCCAAGCATAAGGACAGCTGGGTTTAAAGCCTGACAGGTTTGAAGTATTTTTCTGGCATAACTACAAAGTGTAGCCTGGCATTTAATAAGTTGGCCTCCAGCATCCATTGGTGGCCTTTGGTTTCTAAGTCACTCTGGACCTGATGTGATGTCATTATAGTCAGGGACTGTCCCATAGTCAGCTCTGAGGCTCTTTTTATGGGAGGGCTGTTATGTGCTTAGCTAAAGCCTTTGTTTGCAAATTACACCTCAATAAAGGTGGCTTCTAGGATAAATATGACTATGAGGGATGAAACCATCAAGAAGACCTCTTTGAGGTCCAGTGTTAACAATATTCTAAGGAATCATTGGCAAGTGGGAGAAGACTTGTCAAAAGATAAGGGCATCCCCAAGTGTATCATCCAATCCAATCATAAAGAAAGTGGGGTCATCCAGTATCTCCACAAGCCCATAGTTAACTCCATAGAGTAGGGTATGCTGTGGCTTTTAAGGAATGATTTCATCATCCCAGCCACACAGAATTGGTCAAGGTGCTAGTTGGGGTTATACAGTTGTTAGGGAATCAATCTCATTTTCTGGTTGTTTAAATAATCATTTATCCTGTTATCCCCACAAGCATGAAGATCATCTATACATGAGCTATCATGTAGAAAGAGAAAAGCTATTTCCATGCAGTTTACCTCAGCTTGTCTAGCTTAAGCTAACAACATCTAAAGACAGCCAAGACTGGGATTTAACATCTACACAGACAGGTTATTGAAACATAATTTTTCTCTAAAAATACCCTCATTTTTAATCAGAGATAGTCAAATCAGGACTAATTTATTTGAAAAGCAAGTCCAGTTTTAACAAACTTGGCCTAATCATTTACATAAGCTCAGCAAGAATGATGATTGCTCCTATAGATCTTTGAGAATCTGCTTTGCTGGAACTTTTTATAAGGAATCTCTAGGTTGAACTTTGAGTAGCCTCTCTAGGTCAGTAGCCAAGCCAGGTACTTGCCATCAGACATGTTTGCAATACCTGTATATTTGGGTGGATTCCTTTTCAAATTGAGGTTCCCAATATATCCTAGGGTTCCTGCACCTGCCAGGAAGTAACATTCTTTACTCACCTGGTGAGGCTGTTGGGAACTCTGTAAGCAAGGTATCAGGTCAACATTTCTAAGGGGCTTTATGGTTCCAGGTTTCATAAAGTCAACCTTAGTTCCTTAAAGCTGTTTGATCACATCTGAGTCTATGCATGCCTCTCTCAAATATGACATTCCAGCCAAGGCCTTGGTAAAATAACCAATGTTTCCAGTGATGCCTTATCACAAAGAGAACACATTCTTATTGAACTTATGCAAATGATTATGATTGCCATGGAAGAAGGAATACTTACTGAGATCTTTTGAATTTCAGAGGGTTAAGGTAGAGAGAAAAGTTAAATGCTTCAGTTTGTTCACAAGTGAACACTTTATCATGTTTTTGTAAGTCATAGATATCTTAAGAGAAAGTTTCCTTAATCTGGAAGAGTAAGTGTTAGAGAACTAGCAATGTTTCAAACAAGAATCACAATACTATAATTGTCTTTTTAGTTCATTTAGTCCATCTTACTAATTCTTGTTCAGTTTAAATGCAGCTTTTAGTTAGTTCTGGAAATTCTTACTCATTTCAGTTTTGATCTTAAAGATACTGAATACCTTATATTATCCCAAAAGTGTTTTATATGAACCTCCTTGAAGATGATACTCATTTTAAAAGAGAATAAGAACAATTATAAATAACAGAAACTCAGAAATGGATATTGTTAATGATCTGAGAGTTAATTATGTACAATTGACAAGGAAACTTATTCTGTGACACATAACACTTCAATAACCAGAACTTCGAGTGATGATGACCTTATATCAGAATGTAACATACCAAACAGGCAAGCCTAATTAGTCAACAAAACTTTGTTCATTATTTAAATCTTGGGGAACTTTGTAAAAACCTTAGAAAGTTTTAAAGCACATGCCTAAATAGGATTAGGGATGTTAAAGACCTGATAAAGGCAAAACATAGAAACTGGTTTTTCCAACAGAAAACATTTCTGAATTGTGGATAAATTCTAAGGTAAAATTATTTTCTTTTAATTCTCATTGAGATTTTATAGTAAATTCGTAGTGTTTTCTTCCCCCTAATGGAAAATAAATTTGAAGCTGAGGTTCTTTTTAGATGAGAATATTGGATGTGAATTCTCTGTTGAGAACACTGTGTCCTCCTTTGCCCTCCAGGCCCAGGCAGCAGGTCCCTTGGCACACAGAACTGCACTGCCTGTGCCATGAGGCGTGAGCAGAACCCAGTTTGGACATGGGGCTGAGACTTGCTTGGCCTCTCCCTCTGGATCCAAGAGGAGCACTTCCAGTTGTGTCTGCTTTAAGTTGAAATTTGCAGTCATAAAATGTTCAGGGTATTTTCTTTTCTCAAATTAAAATGTTCCCTCCATGTTTTATCCAACCCCACAGAGAGATGTGCAAGTCAGAAAGCCAGAACCTTCTCTAACTTCACTCAAGATGCTGCTTTGAATAATTAAAAAAACGAAGGGACTCAAATTATAGCATGAACAAAAATGTTTTTCAGAAGGACCCAGCCAAGAGTTCTGTCAGGTTTTTGTGACTTTAGGAGGTGGCTGATTTCACCTTATTTGACATTTCATAAAATGTCATTGTATCTATGACAGACCACCTGCCCTCATCAGGCTCCATTGGTGGAGTTGCTTTCTGAGTAGGGTAATGAATGGCCTTGCCCCCTCTCTCCCAGTTCCCTTATCCAATCTCACTGTGGCTATATTTGGGAATTTTGATGGGTTTAGAAAAATGCTGATTGTTGTGTATGATCTCAGCCCCATGGAGGCAAGAGAGCCACAGATACACAAAGGTATTATGTGTGTGTAAACTCACCATGTTTGGTTGCCTTAGGATAAGGAAATATGATTTATTTAGTATTACTACTTAGTAAAATTACTCTGTATTACTAAGTTTCAGTATTACTTGGGAATATATATGCATAAAATTTATAAAACAGTTAAAGGAAGAAAAGCAATATGATCAAATGCTAGACAATTCCTTTCTTTATTTTAGATTTTATTTATTTATGTGAGAGAGAGAGAGAGCACAAGCAGGTAGAGAAGCAGAGAGGGACAGGCAGACTTCTCGCTGAGCAGGGACCTTGATGTGGGGCTCAATCCCAGGACCCTGAGACCATGACCTGAGCCAAAGGCAGATGCTTAACTGACTGAGCCTCCCAGGTGCCCCACAATGCTGGATAGTTTAAACTGGAAGAAAATACATTGCAGTGCATTCCCCTTTCAGTGGGCTTTCCTAGGTGGTGTGGAAGGCAGTGATTTAGGGCTCTGGCTCTCAGAATGAGTAGACAATTTGCAGAGAACCTACATGTCCCTCATGGATGAGGTCTTTTTCCTCTAATTTCAGGTAGAATGAGAAAGCTAACCTCATTTTGACAAATGGTAGTTTGTTTAATGCTCAATGGAGAAAATGTCTCTCCAAAACAAGTTCTTATTCTAAGTCTAGCTTCATATATAGAGCTATATATCTCTGACTCTTGAAATTAGATGCAAAAATTTGTAGATATTTGTATTTGTACATATTTCTGGGAATATGTTTGTATGTGTATACATTTTTCTGTACTTTTTTATCAGATTCTTAAAGTGGTGTGTGAACACTCCCACACTGGTCAAGCAACCATGTCCTAAACCATTCAAGATTTTAGTTCATAGGGATGATAGATTGTATTATTGCTCAAAACTTCTTCTGCATGTCCCTGTTGGCCCTGTACTGCAGGAGGTTTAGAGGCCCACCCCACTAATCCTGGAGTTGGTCATGGATTTGCTTTGGCCAATGGGATGTGAGTGGAGATGCATATGCCACTCGCGAGCAAAAGCTTTAAGAGCCCTGTGTGATTCCATCATTACTCTTTTACTCCTGCATGAGACTAACATGTTTCAGGGAGGGGTTGTGCCTACTGCCTGAGCTGGGAGTGAAGATGGTAGAGCCAAGGTTGACTTTTGAACATGTTACATAAGTGAGAACTACACTATATTGTTATATGTCAGTGAGATTTGGATATTTTTTGTTGCTGGCAGCATAACTTAGTCTGAACTGACTGCTCCAACAGATGGAAGCCTGAATTACATTCAGAATACAACAGGACACACTGGAAAGCATTAGTATAATGGGCCTCCTTTGGTTTGGTGCATTTAGAAGTGACACATGTTTCCTATGGATTCTGTGTGGTCCTTCAAGTTTTTCCCATGGAGTCAGAAATAAAACCTTAGTTCTATAGGGTTAGTCTGTTAGGGTCAGTGAGCCCACTTTGCTGAGTAAAAATCCTTTCTGGTAGAAGGGAGCCACACTGTGTCTGTTTCTTTCATCTTCCCTGTGGCTAATGTGTCCCAGGAAATAATTACTGATAAGAGGAGTGTCTGAGGTTAGGAGCAGCTCTCTGAAGCATAACACAAACCACCTAACACAGTAGATATGAACATATTGAAAAATTATGGGGTGCATATCATTTGTGGTGTAAAGGGTAGTTGCAGAATCATTTTCTAAAATGCCCCCTTACTCAGGCGTGACAAGGATGAAGAATAGGTGTTAGCACAATAGAACACAATGAAAGGCCACCCAAGAAAGAAAACAAATTTCAGAGGTGACTCATAAACAAAATACTACCTTCAAAAAAATAAAAAAGCCATCCATTATCCACTTAGAATGCATAATAATAAGGACAAGTGCTTCATCACCTCCTGTTTGACAGCTAGAGGTCAGAACTCCCATAAGGGAGACATTGCATAACTTCATACTTTAGTGATAATGGACTGCACCTGAATCAGAGAGCTGTTCTGTCTTTGGAGAGATTTGATTTACTCTCCACCTCTACCCCCTATTCTTAACTGTTGCCATTAAGCAGTTTCAGTTTTTAATAATTTTATATTTTTTAAAAGATTTTATTTATTTGAGAGAGAGAGGGAGCATGAACAGGAGCTGGGGGAAGAACAGAGGGAGGGAGAAGCAGATTCACTGCTCAGCTGGGAGCCCAACTTGGGGCTTGATCCCAGGACCCTGAGACCATGACCAGAATTGAAGTCAGACACTTAACTGACTGAACCCCTCTGGTGCCCCAATAATTTTATTGTTTTTATTTATTTATATTTTAAAAAAGATTATTATTTATTTGTTGGACAGAAAGAGAGACAGTGAGAGAGGGAACACAAGCAGGGGGAGTGGGAGAGGGAGAAGTAGGCTTCCTGCTGAGCAGGGAGCCTGACGTGGGACTTGATCCCAGAACCCTGGGATCATGTGAAGGCAGATGCTTAATGACTGAGCCACCCATGCACCCCAATTTTATTGTTTTTAAAAAAGATCTGTACTAAGTTTATTATCCTTATTGACTTAAAAATGGGAGATTGATAGCCAGCTCATAAAAGATCTACCCTGAAGCTTTTTACTCATTGAAAAATGATTCTAGGAAATTATATTGCTACTGCAAGTAGGATAATTTCTTCCTAATCCAGTACATTAAGCTGCTTTTCATTTCAGATTATAAGACTTTATCTTTGTATTACTTTATGGTATTTATTCACTTATTTACAGTTTTATTGACTGCCTCCTCTTTGCCCCAGATTATTCTTGGAGTGAGAGCTCAGCCGACTCTGCCCTGAGGGTGGTTGCATTCTAATGGGAGAAGATAGAAATTAAGTTCAACAAAAACAAATAACTATGTTATATGTCAGATGGCGAGAAATACTCTGAAAATAATAGCAGAGTAAGGAGAGAAAGAGAATTGTGGGCATGGGGTACTATTTCATACAGGGTGGTCAGGGCAGTTCTTACTGGTTGGAGACATTTGAGCGTCCCGAGTGAAGGGTAGGATTGACCATGTAAGTGTCTGCTGGTCGACTGGGAAGTTGGATTCATATGTCATTTTACTCAGATATATTCCTGACAAGTGGGATGAAAATTGAATTTTATTTTAAGCACATTATGGGAATGTCTTCAACATTCTTTTCAGTGCATCTCTCTCTAAAATAAAGATTCCATTGAGAAAATGAACAGTTATGTCTTAAAAGTAATCTGCATTGTTTAAGTACAAGTTTCCACTGAATTCACTTTCAGCAAGTTATACTTGCTTAGATTAAGATGTTATAGAGTGGTGGACAAGAATAGTTTAAATGCGTGAAAAGGCTTGGGGGTATATATATATATATATTTTTTTTAAATTTATTCATTTGAGAGAAACACGGAGACAGAGACAGAGCACAAGCAGGGGGAGACGGAGAGGGAGAGGGAGAAGCAGACATCCCCCTGAGCTGGGAGCCTGATGTAGGGCTCGATCCTAGGGCCTGGACATCATGACCAGAGCCAAAAGCAGATGCCTAACCATCTGAGCCACACAAGTGTCCCTTGGGTATATATTTTTTTAAAAGATTTTTTATTTTATTAATTTAATTTATTATTTTAAACTATGTATAGCAATAAGCAAATCAATAATGTGTGGTTGAGGGTCTTTGAATTAATCAGAATACTTTGTCATTAGCATATGCAAATCACATAAATGCTTTCAAAATATCTGAGAGCCCTTAAAAAATGATTTCTGTAGTTGAGTTAGCATTCTGTCTCTGGGATCATGACCTGAGCTGAAGGCAGTCGCTTAACCAACTGAGCCACCCAGGCGCCCCAGCATTCTGTCTCTTTCTATGTCCCCCGAGGATGCACTAGAAATACACGTTAATGCAGATGTAACTCAGGCCTTTGGGCAGGTTATCACAATTTCCAAAGAAAGATATTTAAACCTACAAGACTGTGCTTTGCCATTTAGGTTCACCCTTCCTGGATTCACTATTTCGAAACAAAACGAAGCAAAATTATTAGTAGAATGCAGTGAAACAAAACTTGTCATCACCCTGTTTTAAGGTAACCCTAATGCAAAAACTCTGACTTTATCACAAAAAATGCATGATCTGATGGTTGAAGTTCAAACCTCAGAGAATATGAGCCTAGATTGCAATTGCTGTTTTAAAACAATAAGATGGTTGTTAATTTGTTGAAGAAAGCAACTGTTGTGAAAGTGAAAAATCGATGTACGAAATCACTGTTTCTCATAAACCCTTCACTCCCTACAGCCTTCCCCTTGGATCCCCTTTCAGTAAGTACAATAAATGTCAGATGCTGAAGAGTTGAGAGTCAGGTGTATCCTTTTAGCACTTAATGATTGTCGGGATCGGGCATTTCTGGAGGAGTGCTTGTATGACACAGTCATTTCCCTCTCTCCCCCACCAGAGAATAATATTCAGTGAATTAACCTGATTACTATGTTCTTGCTATCACAAAGGTTACCTGAGATGGTGTTTTTTTCATGGTATTTCCTCTGTTGAGTTAAATAACACAGCTGTTACTTTTAATATGTAAAAACATTTGTCTCTTCATGGCAGAATGGTAATTTACAGGCAAAACACTTTATCTTTAATTTACAGGTGTACAAGACCAAGCTCTTTGTTTTAAAAAGGATGCCCAAGCTCAAGCTGCTGGTGGGGCCATACTCTTTGACAAGGCTCTGAGGAAGACTTTCCTCGCCTCTTCTAAACTTCTGTTAGTTGTGAGCAATCCTTGGGGTTTCCTGTGTTGTAGACCTGTCACTCCAATGTCTGCCTCTGTCATTGTATGGCATTCTCCCTGTGTTATCTCTGTTTTCACATGGTGTTCTTTTCTCCCTTGCTCTGTCCAAATTTCTCTCTTCTTATAAGTCCTGCTGTCATTGGGTTAGGGCCCACCCTAATCCAGTTAAGAGCTTGTTTTATTTGATTACATCTATAAAGATCCTATTTCCAGATGAGGTCCCATTCTGAAGTTCTAGGTTGGCAGGACTTTGGGTGACATTCAACTCAGTACCTGTGCTCAGAGCTATTCTGCCCACAGTTTATGAATGGCCAAATATAATCCGTTCTAGTCTGAGGCTTTTCTTTTGGTAAATGTTTCAAATGCATAGCATAATTCTTACTCTTCTTCTTCTTCTTTTTTTTTTTTTTAAGATTTCTTTCTTCATTTGTCTAAGTACAAGCAGAGGGAACAGTAGTCAGAGGGAGAAGCAGACTCCCCCTGAGCAAGGAGCTTGATGTAGGACTCAGTCTCAGGACTCTGGGATCATGGCCTGAGCCAAAGGTAGATGTAGCTGACTGGGCCACCAAGGCGTTCTTTCTGTAAACTTTTTATTGAGATTTAATGTACATGCAGAAAAGTCCATAAATTATAATTGAATGAGTTTTTCCAGAGTGAACGAAGTCATGTAACTCAGATCAAGAAGTAGAATGTTACCAGCAACCAAGAAGACTTCATTATCCCTCTAGAATAATTTCTACTATGACATAATAGAAAGGTGTTTAAACATGCAAGACTGTGCTTTGCCCTTTAGATTCACACTTCCTGGAAGGATTAACTTCACTTGTTTTGAATTTGATATGTATTATTATTTTGTGTCTAGGTTTTCTTCCCCCCAGGCTTATGACTGAGTTTCATCCATGTTATGGTACATGGTTGTAGTTCATTCTCTTTCCTACATGGTATTCCATTCTATGACTATGTTGTTATTATTTTTCCACGTTATTGCTGACAGACATTTGAATTACTCCCAGTCTTGGCAGTTATGAATAATACTTAGTGGATATTTTTGTGCATACCTTTGGATACACATACATATGTGGCTGTGTTAGATATATGTTATGAGTAGAACTGTTAGGTCATAGAGTATGTATTTATTTAGTATTAGCAGATACTCTGTTTTCCAAAGTGGTTACACAGTTTACACTCATACCAGTAACATATAAGAGTTTGAGTTGCTTTATATCTTTGCCTATACTTGACTATTTAAGAAAAAATTAGGCTTTTGGTGAATATATTGTGAGATTTCATTGAGATTTTAATTTGCGTTTTCCTAATTGCTGATAATGTTGAGCACCTTTTTATATGTTAATTTGCCCTTTGGATGTCATCTTTTGTGTATTGATTTTTAACTCTTTTGTGCTCTATTTAGTTGGATTTAATTATCTTTTATTATTAATTTATAATGGTAATTTACATTTGCTAGATAGTATTCTTGTCAGATATACATAGTTTAAAAGTCTCCCAGGCTAGGACACCTGGGTAGCTCAGTTGGTTAAACGGCTGCCTTTGGCTCAACTCATGATCTTAGGGTCCTGCGATATAGTACCATGTCTGGCTCCTTGCTCAGCAGGGAGCCTGCTTCTCCCTCTGCCTGCTGCCCCTCCTGCTTATGCCCTCTCTCTCTGTCTGACAAATGAACAAAATCTTAAGAAAAAGGATTTCCCAGGCTGTAGTTAGTTTTCTATCTCTTAATGGTATCCTTTGATGAATTTAAGTTCTTAATTGTAATCAAATCAGTTTATCTAACTTTACCTTTATGGTGAGAGCTTTTTATATCTTACTGAAAAAATCTTTGCTTGTCTCAAGGTCATGAAGATATTATTATATGTTAAGTTCTAGAAGATTTGTTTTTACCTTTTATATTTAGGCCTATGCTCCATTTGGAATTGATTTATATGCCTGTATGAAATAGAAGTCAAGGTTGTTTTATCCTTTATGCATATCATTGTCTAGCACCATTTATTGAAAAGACTGCTTTTCCACTTTTTATTGATGATAAGATTGGGTGTATGTGGGTCAGTTACTAGATTTTCTAGTCTGTTTTAATTGCTTAATCTTGAACCAGGAGTATTTTGTTTTTATTACTATTACTAACTTCTTTTCTCTTCTCTTTTGCTTGATTTTAGTCCTTTGAAACAGTTTGCATAGTGAGTGAAACTGTCTTCATCCCTCTGTTCAAATTTTCTGTTTCTTTCTGTTTCAGTTTTGGTCGTTTATATGCTTCTAGAAATTTATCCATTTCTTTCATGTTGCCTAGTTTGTTGGCATATAGTTTTTCATACTAGTCTTTTCTAGTCATTTGTAGTTCTATGGTGTTGATTGTTATTTCTCCTTATTTGTGATTTTATTTATTTGAGTCCTCTTTTTTTTTTCTTGATGATTCTAGTTACAGGTTTATTTTACTGATTTTTTTTTTTCAGAGAATCAGCTCCTAGTTTCATTGATCTGTTCTATTGGTTTTTTTGTTGCTTTGTTTGTTTGTTTTAGTTTCCATATAATTTATTTCTGCTTTAGTCTTTATTATTTTCTTCCTTCTGCTTTTAGGTTTTCTTTGTTGTGTTTCCTAGATCCTTTAGGTATAGGGTTAGATTGTTTTTGAAGATATTTTCTTGCTTCTTGAGGTCAGCTTCTATTGCTGTAAATTTCCTCCTTAGAACTACTTTTGCTGCATCCCATAAGTTTTGGACTATTGTGTTTTCTTTTTCATTTGTTTCCATACTTTTTAAATTTCTTCTTTGGTTTCCTCATTGACCCATTCATTGTTTAGTAGCAGGTTATTTAACCTCTGTGTCTTTGTGGTCTTTCCAGACTTTTCTTGTGGTTGATTTCTACTTTTATAGCATTGTGTTCAGAAAAGATGCATGGTATGACTTCAGTCCTTTTGAATTTGTTGAGCCTTGTTTTGTGAGCTAGTATATGATCTGTTCTAGAGAATGTTCCATGTGCACTTGAAAGGGATGTATATTCTGTTGTTTTAGGATGGAATGTTCTAAATATATATGTTAAACCCATCTGTTCCAGTATATCATTCAAAGCCATTGTTTCTTTGTTGATTTTCTGGTTAGCTGATCTATCCATTGATGTAAGTGCGGTGTCAAATTCTTCTACTATTATTATATTACTATCATTTACTTCCTTTATGTTTGTTATTAACGTTTTTTTTTTAAGATTTTATTTATTTATTTGACAGAGAGAAACACAGCTAGAGAGGGAACACAAGCAGAGGGACTGAGAGGGGGAGAAGCAGGCTTCCCACCGAGCAGAAAGCCCAATGTGGGGCTCGATCCCGGGTCTCCAGGATCATGACCTGAGCTGAAGGCAGTCGCTTAACCAACTGAACTACCCAGGTGCCCCTGTTATTAACTGTTTTATGTATTTCAGTGCTCCTTTGTTGGATGCATAAATATTTACAATTATTATATCTTTTTGTTAAATTGTCTCTGTTTATTATTATGTAGTGTTCTCTTTGTCTCTTGTTACAGTTTTTGTCTTAAAGTCTATTTTGATAGAAGTATTGGTACTCCAGCTTTTTTTTTTTTTTTTTTTTTTTTAAGTAGGCTCCATACCCTATGTGGGGCTTGAACTCATGACATCAAGATCAAGAGTTGCATGCTCCACCCAATGAGCCAGCCAGGCACTGCTCCATTTTTTTTTTTTTTTTGACATCCACTTGCATAAGAGATATTTCTTCATCCTCTCATTTTCAGTATGCAGGTGTCTTTACATCTAAGATGAATCTCTTATAGGCAATGTATGGATAGACCTTGTTTTTTTTTTATTCATTCTGTCAACCTGTAGCCTTTGGTTGGAGCATTTACTCTATTTATATTCAAAGTAATTATTGATAGATATGTGTTTATATTATTTTAATTATTTGTGGTTATTTATGAATATTTTCTCTGATCCTTTCTTTCATGGTTTGCTGATTTTCTCTAGTGATATATTTGGATTTCCTTTCTCTTTATTCTTTGCATATTTATTAGTAGTTTTTGATAGATGGCACCATTAGGTTTGTGTATAACCTCTTCTGCATATAGTAGTCTGTATTAAGTTAATGGTCATTTATGTTTGAACTCATTCTTTTCTCTATGTTTTAGATATATGTTGTTATATTTTAAATTCTTTTATTTTGTGAATTTCTTGACTGATTTTTTACAGAAATGCCCATTTCTATTACTTTTGTGTTTCCTACCTTTACACTGTCACTTTTGGTCTTTCCTTTCCACTCAAAGAGTCCCCTTTAATATTTATTTCAGGGATGATTTAGTAGTCATAAGCTTTAGTGTTTGTTTCTCTGGAAACTCTTTTTCTCTCCTATTTTCAATGATAGTCTTGCTGGATAGAGTGTTCTTTGCTGAAGATTTTTCTCATTCAACACTTTGACTATATCACACCACTCCCTTCTGGTTTGGAAAATTTCTGCTGAAAAATACCCAGCATGCCTTATGGGTTTTCCCTTATAAGTTATTGTTCAGTTTTGTCATGCTGCTTTTACAATTTTTTCTTTATCACTATATTTTGGCAAATTTAATTACAATATATCTTGGTGTCGATTTGCATTTGTTGATGTTGTTGGGAGTTCTATGTGCCTTCTGGATCTGAATATCTATTTCCTTCCCTAGATTAAGGAAGCTTTCAGTTTGTATTTATTTCTTTATTTAAATAAAAAATTTTAAGATCTTTATTATTGGTATTAGATTTCATTTTCCATTCCTAGCCAAAGATTATAGAAGATGCATTTTGTTCTCTTCTTCATAGTACATTTTTTTTTTAATGTTATGACTACACCATATATTACCTCATTAGTTTTTGATGTAGTGTTCCGTGATTGATTTTGGGTGTATAACACCCAGTGTTCCATTCAATATGTGTCCTCCTTAATACCCATCACTGGACTAACCCATTCCCCCATGGCCCTCCTCTCTAACACCTTCAGCTTATTTCCCAGAGTCCATAGTCTTTCATGGTTTGTTTCCCACTTTGATTCCCCCCCTTCATTTTCTCTTTCTTCTCCTATTGTCCTCCATGCTATTCTTTATGTTCCACAAATCAGTGAAACTACATGATAATTGACTTTCTCTGCTTGACTTATTTCACTTAGCATAATTTCCTCCAGTTCCATCTATGTTGATCCAAAAGTTGGGTATTTGTCCTCTCTGATGGCTGAGTATTATTCCATTATGTATGTGGGCCACATCATCTTTATCCATTCATTTGTTGAAGGCCTTCTCAACTATTCCACAGTTTGGCCATCATGGACATTGCTGCTGTGAACATTGGAGTGCATGTGCCTCTTCTTTTCCTTACATCTGTGTCTTTGGGGTAAATACCCAATAGTGAAATTGCTGGGTCATAGGATAGCTTTATTTTTAACTTTTTGAGGAACCTCCACACTGTTTTCTAAAGTGGTTATACCAACCTGCATTCCAACCAACAGCGTAAAAGGGTTCCCCTTTCTCTACGTTCTTTCCAATATTTATTGTTTCTTGGCTTGCCAATTTTTGCCATTCTAACTGGTGTAAGGTGTTATCTTAATGGTGTTGATTTGAATTTCCCTGATGACTAATGATATTGAACATTTTTTCATGTGTCTCTTAGCCATTTGTATGTCTTTGGAGAAGTGTCTGTTCATGTCTTCTGCCCATTTCTTGACTTGATTATGTGTTTTTTGGGCATTGAATTTGAGAAGTTCTTTACAGATCTTGGGTATCAGCCATTTATCTGTAATGTCATTTGTGAATATCTTCTCCCATTCCATGGGCTACCTCTTAGTTTGGGTTGACTGTTTCCTTTACTGTGTAGATGCTTTTATCTTGATGAAGTCTCAAAAATTTATTTTTGCTTTTGTTTCTCTTGCCTTTGGAGAAGTGTTGTGAAAGAAGTTGCAGTGGCCGATGTCAAAGAGGTTACTGCCGGGTGCCTGGGTGGCTCAGTGGGTTATTGCCTCTGCTTTCAGCTCAGGTCATGATCTCAGGGTCCTGGGATTGAGGCCCGCATCAGGCTCCCTCCTCTCTTTCTCTCTGCCTACTTGTGATCTCTCTCTGTGTCAAATAAATAAATAAAATCTTAAAAAAAAAGAGGTTACTGCCTATGTTCTCCTCTAGGATTTTGATGGATTTCTGTTTCACATTTAGACATTTCACTCATTTTGAGTTTATCTTTGTGTATCTTTGTGTACGTAGCTGTCCAATTTTCCCAGCACCATTTATTAAAGAGACTGTCTTTTTTCCACTGGATATTTTTTCCTGCTTTGTCAAAGATTATTTGAACATAGGGTCCATATCTGGGCTGTCTGTTTTGTCCCATTGATCTACATATCTCTTTTTGTGCCAGTACCATGCTGTTTTGGTGATCAAAGCTTTGTGATATAACTTGAATTCAGGCAAAGATGTGCCCCCAACTTGGTTTTGTTTTTCAACATTTCCTTGGTGATTTGGGGTCTTTTCTGATTTCCTACAATTCTTTTTTATTGTTTTATTTTTATTCTATTTTTGTCATAAAGGATGTTAATGGAACAATTGGAAAAATGTGAAGATCTGTAAATTGGATAATGCTATGTTAATAGTAATTCCCTTCTTTTGATAAATGTACTATTTATTTATTTATATATATTTATTTATTTTAAGTGTTCCAAGATTCATTGTTTATGCCCCACACCCAGTACTCCATGCAATATGTGCCCTCAGTACCCACCACCAGGCTCATCCATCCCCCCACTCCCTCCCCTCCAAGACCCTCAGTTTGTTTCTGAGTCCAAAGTCTCTTACGTTTTGTCTCCTTCTCCAATTTACCCCACTTCCCATTTCCTTTCCTTCTACTGTCCTCTGTATTACTCCTTATGCACTACAAGGAAGTGAAACCATGTGATACTTGAGTTTCTCTACTTGGCTTATTTCACTTAGCATAATCTCTTCCAATCCAGTCCATGTTGCTATAAAAGTTGGGTATTCATCCTTTCTGATGCAGGCGTAATATTCCATTGTATATATGTAACATATCTTCTGTATCCATTCATCTGCTGAAGGGCACTTTGGCTCTTTCCACAGTTTGGTGATTGTGACATTGCTGCAGTGAACATTGATATGGCCCTTCTTTTCAGTACATCTGTGTCTTTGGGGTAAATACCCAGTAGTGCAATTGCAGGGTCATATGGTAGCTCTATTTTTAGTTTTTTAAGGAATTTCCACACTGTTTTCCAAAGCAGTTGCACCAACTTGCACTCCCACCAACAATGTAAGAGGGTTCCCCTTTCTCTGCAGCCTCTCCAAACACTTGTTTCTTGTCTTGTTAATTTTGGCCATTCTGACTGGTGTAAGGAGTTATCTCAGTGTGGTTTTGATTTGAATTTCCCTGGTAGCTAGTGATGATGAACATTTTTTCATGTGTCCATTAGCCATTTGTATGTCTTCTATGGTGCGTCTTCATGTCTCCCGCCCATTTTTTGATGTGACCATATTCTTTTTGGATGTTGAGTTTGAGTCGTTCTTTATAGATCTTGGATATCAGCCCATTGTCTGTAGTGTCATTTGCAAATATCCTCTCCCATTCTGTGGGTTGCCTCTTTGTTTTGTTGACTGTTTCCTTTGCTGTACAGAAGCTTTTTATTTTGATGAAGTCCTGAAAGTTCATTTTCGCTTTTGTCTCCTTTGCCTTTGGAGATGTGTCTCGAAAGAAGTTGCTGAGGATGATGTCAAAGAGGTTACTGCCTATATTTTCCTCTAGTATTTTGATAGATTCCTGCCTCATTGAGGTCTTTCATCCATTTTGATTTTATCTTTGTGTGTGGCACAAGAGAATGGTCAAGTTTCATTCTTCCATATGTAACTGTCCAATTTTCCCAGCATCATTTATTGAAGAGACTGTCTTATTTTCACTATATTTTTTCCTGCTTTGTCGAAGATGATTTGACCATAGATTTGTGGGTCCATGTCTGGACTCTCCACTCTGTTCCATTAGTCTATTTGTCTGTTTCGCACCAGTACCACGCTGTCTTGATGATCACAGCTTTTTACTAAAGCCCGAAATCAGGTAACAAGATGCCCCAGCTTTGTTTTTCTTCTTTAACAATTCTTAGCAATTCAGGGTCTTTTTAGGTTCCTTATAAATTTTAGGATTGTTTGTTCCAACACTTTGAATAATGTTGGTGGAATTTTGATCAAGATGGCATTGAAAGTATAAATTGCTCTGGGCATTATAGACATTTTAACAATGTTTATTCTTCCGATCCATGAGCATGGAATGCTCTTCCATCTTTTTGTGCCTTCTTCAATTTCTTTTAAGAGTGTTCTATAGTTCCTTGAGTACAGATCCTTAACTTCTTTGGTTAGATTTATTCCTAGTTATCTTATGGGGTTTGATGCTATAGTAAACGGAATCAATTCTCTGATTTCCCTTTCTATATTTTCATTGTTAGTGTAGTGTATAAGAATGCAACTGATTTCTGTGCATTGATTTGTATCCTGCCACATTATTGACTTTTTGTATGAGTTCTAGTAGTTTGGGGGTAGAGTCTTTTGGGTTTTCCATGTAAAGTATCATGTCATCTGCAAAGAGAGAGAGTTTGACATCTTCTTTTCCAAGCTGGATACCTTTTATTTCTTTTTGTTGTCTGATTGCTGTTGCTAGGACTTCTAACACTATGTTGAACAATAATGGTGAGAATGGGCATCCTGTCTTGTTCCTGATCTCAGTGGGAAGGCTATGATTTTTTCCCCATTGAGAATGATATTCGCTGTGGATTTTTCGTACATAGATTTTATGAGGTTGAGGAATGTTCCCTCTATCCCTATACTTTGAAGAGTTTTAATCAGAAATGGATGTTGTATTTTGTCACATGCTTTTTCTGCATCAATTGAGAGGACCATGTGGTTCTTCTCTCTTCTTTTATTGATTAGTTCTATCACTTTGATTGATTTGCGAGTGTTGAACCCCCCCTTGCATCCCTGGGATAGATCCCACCTCGTTGTGGTTGATAATCTTTTTAATGTACTGTTGGATCCTATTAGCAAGGATCTTATGGCTTACGGTTTGTTTGTTGTTCTTTATCCAATTCTTTAAGGTGCAAAGGTAATTTGTCTGTTCGTGATTTTTCTATTTTTATTGAGTGGGGCTTGGATGACTGCATTTCCCCCATAGGATTGCCTTTGCAGTATTCCATAGGCTTTGGACTAATGTGTTTTTATTCTCATCAATTTCCATAAATTGTTTAAGTTCTTTTTTGATTTCCTGGTTGACTCATTCTTAAGCAGCTTGGTCTTTAGCTTTCAAGTGCTTGAATTTCTTCCATATTTTTTCTTGTGATCGAGTTCCAGTTTCAAAGCATTATGGCCTGAGAATATGCAGGGAATAATATCAGTCTTTTGATATCAGTTGAGACCTGATTTGTGACCCAGTGTGTGGTCTGTTCTGGAGAAAGTTCCATGTGAATTTGAGAAAAGTGAGTATTCTATTGTTTTAGGGTAGAATGTTCTGTATGTATCCTAGAGGTCCATCTGGTCCATGGTGTCTTTCAGAGGCCTTGTTTCTTTGTTGATTTTCTGGTTAGATGATCTGTCTATTGCTGAGAGTGGAATGTTGATGTACTATTTCCTACTATTAATGTATTATTATCAGTATGTCTCTTTATTATGTTTAATAGTTTGTTCTGCCAGTTTTCAGGTCACTGGGGTATTTAGGATTATTTGATAGCTATCTGTTGCATTCATGGAATGAGGTGAGCCTAGAGTCCTCCTACTCTGCCATCATTTTCTAATTTGCCCTATAAAGAGTATGTTTAAAAATTTATTTTTCTAATTGTTGCTTGTGTTTAAAATTAAAATAGCTTTTATATATTTACTTTCTATACAATGATTTTGCTAAGTTAATTCATTAAAATAGTTTATCTGAAGTTCTTTTGAAGTTTCTGATTATAAATAATGCCATATGTTAACTATAGAGTTCTTTATCTTGCTTATAGTATTTATTCATTTTCTTGTATTATTGTACTGGCTAGGACTTCCAGTATAAGTTTGAATATAAGTGATTATTGTAAACATATTTATCTTATCTTTTTTTATAAAGATTTTATTTATTTATTTGACAGAGAGAAACACAGTTAGAGAGGGAACACAATCAGGGGGAGTGAGAGAGGGAGAAGCAGGCTTCCCAGCTGAGCAGGGAGCCCATTGTGGGGCTCAATCCCGGGTCTCTGGGATCATGACCTGAGTCAAAGGCAGTTGCTTAACCAACTGAGCCACCCAGGTGCCCCCATATTTATCTTTTGAAGAAGTCACTTAAACATTACATTTAAGTACGTCAGTAGCTAGAGGATTTTTGTGTAGATACCTTTTGGGAGATTAAACATGATCCCTCTATTCCTAGTTTGCTAAGTTATTTTTAAATTGTTAATGAGTAGTGATTTTTATCAGTTATTTTTTTCTGCATCTATTAAGATAGTCATATGATTTTTCTTATTTATTAGTTAATGTAGTAAATTATACTTTTCAAGTTATACTTTAGTTTCAAGTATTAAACTAGTCTTGAATTCTTTGAATAAGTTTTGTTCAATAATTGTGTATTATCCATTCATGTCTGTATCGATATTCCTGTCTTACTGATGTGTATTTTCATGACAGAGATTGGACTATAGTTTTCCCCTTTTTGAAGTGTTCTTATGATGTTTTGATATAGAGGTTATACTAATGTCTTTTCTATTATCTTTCTCTTGATTTTATTCTCTTCCCTGAAACACTTTGTGTAATGAGTGAAACTATCTTGATCTCTCAAGTCCAGCCCGTTGCCAGCTGAGTACCAGTGACTGAACTCAGTCAGTATTGCATAGAATAGTCTAAGTTTTGCCTGAATTTATTACCCACAAAAACATAAAATAGAATTATGTCGTTTTTGTTTTAATCGACTAGGTTTTAAAGTATTTGGTGTATAGGAGCATCTAATTGTAGTCTTAATTTGCATTTTCAAAATAGAATAATGATTTTGAGAAATCCTGCATGTATTCCTCTCTTATTCAGGTATATTTTTGGCAAAGTGTCTCTTCCATTGGTTTCATTGGATCTTTTGTTATTATTGACTTTTGAGAGTTCTTTATATATGCAGGATATGTCTTTATCAGATATATGTTTTGCAAATATTTTCTTTCAGTCTGTGACTTGCCTTTTAATTTCCTTAATAGTATATTACAAAGAGCAAAAGTTTTAAAATTTGAAGCTCAATTTACAATTTTTTTCTTTTGAGGTCTTTCCTTTTTGTCCTTTTCTAAGAAATCTGTGCCTAATCTAAAGTTTCAGATATCTTCTATATATTTTATAATTTAATTATTAACATTATGGTTATGATCCATCATAAATTTATTCTTATTTATGGCGTGAGATAAGATTTGATGTTTATATCTTTCCATATGTATATCTAAATGTTCAGTACCATTTGTTGAAAGCTATCTTTTCTCCTTTGAATTACCTTGGTAGCTTTGTTGAAAGTAAATTGATCATTTATATATACATCTATTCCTAGCCTTTCTACTTTCTTCCACTGACCTATATGTAAATTTTCAGTCAGGCTATGTGCATCCTTCAACTTTGTTTTTCTTTTTCAAAGTTGCTTTGCTATTGTATGTACTCTGTTTCATATGAATTTTAGAATCAGCTTAATTGAAAAAATTCCTCCTACTATTTTTATAAGGATTTTATTGAATCTATAGATCAATTTGAAAAGATTTGCTGTCTTAAGAAATCATGAATATGGCGTATGTCTCTATTTATTGAAGTCATAATTGATTCAGTATTGTTTTATAGTTTTCTGTATACAGATCATACACATAGTTGGTTAAATGTATTTCTAAATAGTTCATCTTTCTTGATGTCATTCTATTGTAAATGATATTCTTTTAAAATTATAATTTTCAGTTTTTCATTTATAGTATGTAGGAAAACATTTGGCCTTTGTCAATCTTGAATCCTTTAACATTATTAAACTCATTTACTAATTGTAGAAGCTTTTTGTAGATTCTTTAATATTTTCCACATGATTTTTATTTTCAACACACATATTTTTAAGAACTTAAAAAATAAAAATGGTCTGTTTCAGGTGCCCAGATACTTACATTTCTGTTGCTCTTTCAATTACAAGTTATGTATTTTCCTTCGGTATTATTTTTTTCTTCATCTTGAATAAATTTCTTAAGCATTTGTTTTTTAGCAGGTTTTCTGCCCGCAAATTCTCTTAGTTTTCCTTCATCTTAGAATGATTTTATTTTGCCTTTATTCCCGAAGGATGTTTCTGATTGAAGTTTGGGATAACAGTATTCCTTTAGCACCTTAAAGATGTTGTTCAGTTCCCTTTTGGATTTCAGGGCTTCTGATGAAAAATTTGTAGTCATTCAAGTCATCGTTTCCCTGTATATGATGTACCAATTTTTCTCCCTGGGTACACTTTGATTATGAGGTATCTGGGCATGATTTCTTGAGTTTATTCTACTTGAAGTTCTGTGAGTCTCTTGAATCTGTAAATTAGTGTATTTCCCTGAAAGTGGAAGTCTGTTCTTTGTTGTGTTATAGTCCTTTTTGATCTGTTTGCTTTATGTTGATTAGTTTCTATTGCTATGGCTGATATTTTCACTGTGTCATTAATATTTTTTTATGCAGTGTCTCATTGGCTGCTGTTCTTCTTCAATGCATTTTTCATTTCATACTCTGTGTTTTTTATCCAGAATTTTCTTTTGAGATTTTTATATTGTTTGGTTTTCTGCTAATTGTGCTCATGTTTTCCTTTTCTTTTTTTTTTTTACATCACTGAACATATTTATGAGATTTATAACAGCTACTTTAATATATTTTTCTGCAAATTTAATCATCTCTGTCATTTCTGATTCTATTTATTAGCAGAGTCTTGTGGTTATAGATCATAGTTTTTTCTTTGCCACATGCCTGGTAATTTTTTATTGGGATTCCAGGCACTGAATTTTACATTGTTTAATGCCAGATTTTGTTTTATTCCGTTAAAGATTATTGGACTTTGTTCTGGCATTTGCAGATCAGTTTGACCCCTTTGAAACTTGTTTTTTAGTTTTCTTATGGCAGGTCCAGAGCAGTCTTTACTCCAGGACTAATTTAACCCCTGCTACTAAGGCATGACTCTTGAATATTCTAGCTAATGTTCTGTATGTTATGAAGTTCATCCACTCTGAGTAAAGGGAATGTGAACTATTTCCATTACTGTGTAATTTCAGGAACATTTTCAACCTACTGCTTTCAGGTGTTTTTTTCTGCAGCCTCATGGAATGTTACCCCAGGCATGTGCATATCAGTACTTGGCTGTAGACCTGATGGGACTCCTTTGAAGATATCTGGAGCTCTTTTTCTCTTTAGCTCCCTCCTATTTTCTGATCTACAAATTCTATTTACCATCAGTGACTTAAACTCTGATCTTTGTCTCTTCAACTAAATGAGTCTGCTAGGTTCTCTTCGAGTTCCTCCTCTCTGAGCTGCAGCCAGAAAAAGTCTCAAGGCAGTCATAGCACTTATCTCTTCTCTGAAAGATCACAGATTTGAGCTGCCTATTGCCTGGTACCTGAAAAGCTATCTTATGTATTTTCCCCAGGTTTCTTATTTTTTATTCTAGGTTAATCCTGTAGAAATTAGTCTTTTATGCATAAGTAAAAGTCCAAAAAGAGACTTTTGAGCATCTTTTATGTACAAGGCACTGAGTTAGAGTCACAGGTTAAATACACTCATAACTGTTTTTGAAAATGCCAAGTTGAGGCATACCCTCTGATATGTGTTTCTTCCCCAGGCCTCAATTTTTGGTACTTTCAATTTGTTCGTTCTTTCTGTAAAATTGATTGTCTTAGTATAAATGACTGTGGATACAGGTCAGAACTATTGAAAGTCCTAGTCATTTCATGGCTGGATTATTACAGTATGGCAGTGTTGCTGTCCTGACTGACCTTGGTCTTTTCAGTCTCACTCTTTTCTGCTCCTGTCTTCCCATAGTCTATATAGTGATTTTTAAAATATGTAATCTCCTGGATAATTACAAACACCTACTAATTCCCCCTTTGCTGTCACCTTGCCCCTCACTTCCCACCAGTCTATTTCAACCCAGCAGCCAGAATGTTTCTTTTTTTATTTTCTAATGTATTTTAATTTATTAAAAATTAATTCCAGTATAGTTAACATAGAGTATTATATTAATTTCAGGTATACAATATAGTAATTCTGTAATTATGTACATTAGATCATCATGATAAGTGTACTTTAATCCCTTCACCTATTTTATCCATCCTCACCCTCCTACCTCCCCTCTGGTAATCACCAGTTAAGAGTCTGTTTTTTGGTTTCTCTCTTTATTTCTTTGTTTGGTTTCTTAAATTCCACATATGACTGAAATCATATGGTATTTGTCTTTCTCTGACTGACTTATTTTACTTAGCATCATACCCTCTAGATCCATCCATGTTTTTTGTTGCAAATAGCAAGATTTAATCTCACACACACACCCACCCCACACTACATCTTTATCCATTCATCTATTGATGGACACTTGATTTATTTCCATTTTTTAAGGAAAAATTCTGTTTAATAAATCAAATACAATTCACAGAAAATAGATTTTGTGCACACATGCAAATTTTAGAAACATATCTATTAAGTACCACAAATCAAAGTGGTGGGCTTTTGTTTTCCAAATATGCAGAATTTGTTTTTCTCCACTTAGCATTTTTTATAAAGATTTTATTTATTTATTTGACAGAGAAAAGACACAGTGAAGAGAGGGAACACAAGTAGGGTAAGTGGGAGAAGGAGAAGCAGGCTTCCCATTGAGTAGGGAGCCTGATGCAGGGCTCGATCCCAGGACCCTGGGATCACAACCTGAGCTGAAGGCAGGTGCTTAATGATTGAGCCAACCAGATGCCCCTCCACTTAGTACTTTTAAAAAAAATTTAAATCCAGTATAGTTAACATATAGTGTTATATTAATTTCGGGTGTACAATATAGTGATTCAACAACTTGTACATTACTCAGTGCTCATCATGATAAGTGTACTCTTAATCCCCTTCACCTGTTTCACCCATCCCACACCCGAAACCCCTCTGGTAACCATCAGTTTATTCTCTGTAGTTAAGAGTTTGTTTTTTGGTTTGTCTCTTTTTGTTTGTTTCTAAAATTCCCCATATGAGTGAAATAATATGGCATTTGTCTTTCTCTGAATTTTTTTGCTTAGCATTATACTCTGTAGCTCCACCTATGTTGTTGTAAATGGCAAGATTTCATACCTTTTAATGGCTGAATAATATTCCATTGTCTATATATACCACATCTTCTTTATCCATTCATCTGTCAGTGAACACTTGGGCTACTTCCATATTTTGGCTACTGTAAATAATGCTGAAATGAACATAAGGGTATGCCATATGTCTTTTTATTTTATTTTACTTTATTTTATTTTATTTTTTTAACATTTTATTTATTTATTTGACACAGAGAGAGATTACAAGTAGGCAGAGAGGCAGGCAGAGAGAGAGAGGAGGAAGCAGGCTCCCCGCTGAGCAGAGAGCCCGATGTGGGCCTCAATCCCAGGACCCTGAGATCATGACCTGAGCCAAAAGCAGAGGCACTAACCCACTGAGCCACCAAGGTGCCCACCATATGTCTTTTTAAATTAGTTTTGTTATATTCTTTGGGAAAATACCTAATGAAAGAATTACTGAATTATGTGATACTTCTATTTTTAACTTTTAAAGGAAACTCTGTACTATTTTCCACACTCACTGCACCAGTTTGCATTCCCAAAAACAGTACACAAGGATTTGGTTTTCTCCACATGCTCAACAACATTGATGTTTCTTGTGTTTTTTATTTTAGCTGTTATGACAGCTGTGAAGCATATCTCACTGTGGTTTTGGTTTGCATTTCACTGATGAGTGATGTTGAGCATCATTTCATGCTTCTGTTGGCCATCTGTATGTCTTCTTTGGAGAAAGGTCTGTTCATGTCTTGTGCCCATTTTTAATTGGATCATTTGTTTTTGCATGTGTGTTGAGTTGTATAAGTTCTTTATATATTTTGGATAATAACTCTTTATTGGATATGTCATTTGCAAATATCTTCTCCCATTTAATAGCTATCTCTTTGTTTTGTTGATTGTTTCCTTGGCTGTGCAGAAACTTTATTTTGGTGTAGTCCCAATAGTTTATTTTTGCTTTTGTTTCTCTTGCCTCAGGAGGCACATCTAGAAAAGTGTTGCTGTGCTTGATGTCATAGAAATTACTGTCTGTGCTGTGTTCTAGGATCTTAATGGTTTCAGGTCTCACATTTAGATCTTTAATCCATTTTGAGTTTATTTTTGTGTATGATGTGAGAAAATGCTCCAGTTTCATTCTTTTGCATGTAGTTGTTCAGTTTCCCTAGAACCATTTGTGAATGTCTTTTTTCCCACTGCATATTCTCACCTCCCTTGTTGAAAATTAACTGACCATATAATTTTGGATTTATGTCTGGACTTGCCTATTCTGTTCTGTTGATCTATTGTCTATATTTGTGCCAGTACCATACTGTTTTGATTAGTGTAGCTTTATAGTATGTCTTGAAATCTTGGATTTTGATACCTCCAGTTTTAAGATTAGTTTTTCTAGTTTTGTGAAAAACAGTGTTGGTATTTTGATAGGGATTACATTAAATATATAAATTGCTTTGGGTAGTATGGACATTTTAACAATAGTTTTTCTTCTACCTATGAGAATTGAATATCTTTTCATTTGTTTGTGTCTTCAGTTTCTTTCATCAATGTTTTATAATTTTTGAAGTACAGAACTCTCATTTCCTTGGTTAAGTTTATTCCCAGATATTTTATTATTTTTTGTGCATTTGTAAACGGGATTGTTTTCTTACTGTATCTTTCTGGTACTTCATTACAGAATGATCCTTTTAAAACATAATTGAGATTACGATAGCCCTCTGTCTCCCCCCTGAATATAAGCCCTGCAGTATCTCCCTTGTTCACTCAGGATGAAAGTCAAAGATGTTCACATGTATTTGAGACCATACCGGATCATGGCCTCCTTTCACCCTATCTCATTCTACTTTTCTCTTCTCATTCTGTTCCAGCCACACTGTCTTCCATGCTTTTATTTAAATACAGTAGCAGGGTTCTGCCTTACAGCCTTTGAACTGACTATCTCCTCTGCCTTGAATACTCTTTCTTCAGATTGTCTCGTATTTAAGTTCACCTTAATTGAGTTTTAGTGAAATGTCACCTTCTCAATGTTGCTTCCCTGGCCCCTCAATGAAAACAATGAAATATAATCCTATCATCTTCTGTGCTTCAGTATTTCCAATCTGTCTTACCCTAATCTTTTTTTTTTCACCCAGTAACACTTACCAGCTTCTAACATATTCAATATTATTTATTTATTTATTTATTTATTTATTTATTTATTTATTTATTTATTTATTTATTTGACAGAGAGAAACACAGCCAGAGAGGGAACACAAGCAGAGGGACTGAGAGAGGGAGAAGCGGGCTTCCCTCCGAGCAGGAAGCCCGATGTGGGGCTCGGGGTCTCCGGGATCATGATCTGAGCCGAAAGCAGTCGCTTAACCAACTGCACCACCCAGGCGCCCCTCATTTTTTATTTATTATCTGTCACCTCTCTCCTACTGGAATGAAAGCTGCCCAAGGTCAGGGTTTGTTGTTTGTTTTGTTCACTGATGCATCCCCAGTTTCTAGAACAGAGCCTGATGTTTCACAGGTCTCTAATAAATATTTACTGAATGTATGTAAATCTGATAGCATTCATTTAAGTAAGATGATTTGGCTCTTCATAGGCATACATGGGATGAAGTCCAAACTCTTCATAGGGTGGAGTGCATTCTCCATAAGCTCCTACTCTACCCTGTGTTCAACTTTTTAGCTTTTCCATCTTTCCACTCCCTGAATTCTACCTATACTTAACTAATAATTTCCAACCAGTACGACTTTCTTATATTTCTTGGCAGCATCTCAGACAACACCCATTGCTTTATAGTAATTTTTAGTCATTAGAACAATTTTACATTCAGATGTGAACAAGTCCAATCCAGTATAAACACAAAATTCATGGTTTCATCCACTGTCAAGCTTCTTCCCCTTTCCCTCCTAAAGACCTAGACTGATGGACCTACAGTGGAGAAGAGCAGATGATTACTCTTTCATTTTTTTATCCTTCTGGTCACTGTACTTCTCCTGTTCTTTCCACAGTACAATGAAGAATGAAAGACAAAGGGTGGAGTCTGTCATTAGTTGAGGTAGTAATCTGACTGTTTGTGCCATCTCTGAGGCAGTTACTCCCCATCACTCAGGGACCTCTGAGATGCATAGGTAATATCTCTTTGACTGATTTCTAGTAGGATGACCCACTTAGTACCTTTCTGCTGGGATATTCTCATATTGGTAAAAGCCCTGTTGGGCAAGGTCCCTTTTTTGTCTTTCTAAGATATCTTGAAGGATATGATGGATATAAAGCTCAAGTGCACAAAGAAAGACCTGCCCCCTAAAGATAATTGTCAGTACAGTTTATTTTGCTGCTGCTATTCCTGTCCTAAGCCATGATGCAGTTAGGTAGAACCTAAGGAATGATTTGAATCTATGGACCAAACAGAGAAACAGAGAAATAGTCCTAGGTGGGACAGTCAGCAAATTCTGGCTCAATATAAATTTCTAAACCTTAGTCCTCTTAACATTCAGGTGAACAAATAAGTATATACATAGTTATTCTACCAGTAATGAGCCGTGTAAAGTAACAAAGTTAATTCATCTCCAGAACTCACCTTCATCATCCATAAGATGATGTGGTTGAATTTTTAAGTTAATGTTTATCTGTAATAGCCTGTAATTCCTATTGATTCTCTGTCTATTTCTTGGATGCACCATGGAGATTGTGCTTTGCAAGGTGTGTTAAGCTCCTTTGTTTTTTCTACATGATAACACTTCTGGCACTCTGAAGGATTGGTTTTGGAATTTATATTGAATTATTAATAAAATACCATTTGTAGAGAGTAAGGCTAGAACACAGTGGAGAGGCCAAAAAGCATGGAGATCTCAAACAGGGAATAGCCCATCCTTTTCTCTGTCAGTGACAGAGTGACCACTAGAGATGATGTGAGGGGCTTGGCAGTGTGTTCCAGGCATACCTGCCATGAGTCCTGGAAAACAGAGGCTGCCCAATAGATGGGGGAGATATATCTTCCTGACAAAGCTCCTGCCAGAGAGAATGTACATAACTCAGCCCTGAGCCTTTCTATGAGCTCTGCCAAATCCGACAGGCAGGTAACAAAACACTGAAAAGAAAGTAATGTCAGCCCAGCCTAGCTGTGGCCAATACTGCACCTTAATTACTCTACCTAGTGACAAAAGCTATTTATCAAGCTTGAAATAGAGTGGTTTTAAAGTTAGAAATTTATGTGCCAGCCAGTCAGAGGCTGTAATTTTTGGGGCATTGGTTTAAGTAGACATACACTAAAATGAAAATATATTGGAGAATTAAACAATTTTATGTGTGCACAATAGTTCCATCAGTTTTGTCTGGTTCTTTCTGATTTTTCTACCATGTCATTGGATGCATGTTTCTATCCAATTACATTTCATCCAAGCCAAGATCCCACCCTGGAATCAAAAGGATGACATTCAGTTTTGACTCATTTATTCAGCAAATATTTATTGTATTAAATAAGAAAGTTGAGAAGAGAACTGAGGTGTCCTGGAGGAATGAATTCCTTTATTCAGTAAACATTTATTGAGTACCCACTATGTGCCAGACCTCAGCTGTGGGGCTAAGCATGGTGGTAGTGAACAAGGCAGCAAAGACTTCTTCTCTCATAGAGCTCCCATATGTATAAATGAGAACACATATAAACAAATGAGGAAATATGGGTCGTGATGAATGACAACGGTTGGGGGAGGGATGAGGGATGCAAGATGAAATGTGAAAAGTGGGGACAAGAGAGTTAAAAGTGAAGGGAGCAGCCTTTACAAAATCTCCAGAGCAAGAATAAATTTAGCCCATCTAATGAAAAAAAATGAAAAAGGAAAAAAATGAAAATGAAAAAAAAAGAAAAATGAAAAAAATGAAAAATTTCATCTAATGAAATGAATGAAAAAAAAAGATCAATGTGACTAGAGTAGGAAGGAGTAGAAACAGGTAAGATCAGAGAGGTATATAGGGGCCAAATCAGAAAGGGCCTTGTGGGCCAGGATGAGGTGTATGAATTTTATTCTAAGCACAGTGTGAGCCATTAGAGAGTTTTAAGCAGGGAGCAGTGATGTAACCAACACTTCACTGAAAGTGAAGGAGTAGAAAAGAATTTTGCAAAAGAAGAGGCATTAATTACTTACCAGTTAATTAATTAAATATTTATGAATTTCCCTATGTGCCTTCTGCTTTCCTTTTCCCTTCTGCTATTTACAGTTTATGTATCTTCCAGACATTTTCTGTGTATATATCAGTATAGTAGGTAAAAATTCCACAGGCATCACGACGAGGCTGATATTTGAAGTGCCATTGAAGGAAGAGAGGAAGAGGGCCACATAGTTTTCTGGGGGTGCTTGGAGGAGATTGCCGGTTGAAGGGACCAGCAAGGGCAGAGTCCTGGGATTGGAGTGTGCTTGGTGTGTTTGAAGACCAGCAAAGAGGCCATGGGGCTGGAGTGGAGGGTGGGGATAGGTGGAATGGGCTGGAGAATGCACTTGGCTTTTTAGGTCATGGAAGAGACTTGTGCTTTTATTCTGAGTGAAATGGGCTCTAGGATCATGACTTGATCTGACTTAGAGGGAGAATTTTTGGGAGGCTGTTGTGTTATAATCCATGTGTGAGATGATGGTAGCATGAACCTTGATGGTAGTGAAGTAGAAAAATTGTTGGATCCTGGACACACCTTAAAGGAATAGCTGACTAATGTGATTTGTTGTTGTTGGACTGGTTGTGGAGCATGAGAAAATGGAAATGTAGGGTAACCTCCAGATTTGGTGGCTGAACAGCTAGAAGCAAGAGGTTTCAAATTCATGGTGGGGCCAGTATTCAGAACCAAGTCTTCTGAGCTGCAGTGTCATGCTCCTCACTGCACATCTTGCCTCCTGGCCACCACATAGGCATCTATAACACAGTGCTATGGCAGAATGCTGTGCTCTAAAGCAAAGAAAAAAATTTCAGAATATTGACTGCTCTTAAATTAGGGAGTTCCTAGCCCAAATCAGTAATAGTGTCTGAGAATATGTACTATTAGTCATTTCTGATATTTACAAGATGCTTATTAGAATACATGTAATTCATTTCTAGAACTCTGGACTCATTTGTTGGGAATGTCTACATCATTATCCCGGACTCTTTTGTTTCTGTTTTCAGAGACCATATTCTCTGTGCCCTGAGCTCCACTGTGCTTTCTTGTCCATTGATTACTTTCTGTGTCTTATAATGAAAACACAGTGAAGATAAATGTGCTATTTATAGTTTCCTTCCTGGAGCCATTTCAATTAAAAGTTAATTAAATGTCTTCACATCATAATTTTAAAGTATTCTTTTAGTAATAGTGAGACATTGTGAGAGCTCTAAGAATCCCAAGTATAAAATAAACTTATGCAAATAACTTTTCAAAATGCCACTGTATTTGTAGACTGTGTTACTTAAACACAATTAGTACTTTTACATCTTTATTAATTTTATTAATTAAAATATTAAGAGTGAGCCTGTGATGAGGGGTATTCTTAAAGTATAGGATTATAGCATGGGAGTGGGCTGCTGACCCTTCTGTAGCTACCTTTTCTTTAGACCCATGGTTCTCACATTCTGGTGGCTATAGGGAAACACCTAAAGAACTAATAAAGAACACAAAGGCCTGGGCTCATTGGAGTAGGGCCTGGACTTTTTGTATTTTTATTAAGTTTCCCACATGATTCTGATACCCACCGAAGTGTGAGAACCCCTGCTTTAGAGTATTAGGCTGCTTTAGTAGTTTCAGGTTGATTCTGGACATTATACACTAGGAGGCAAATCTATTGTGCCTTGCTTTAGGTATGATACTTTACTCCCTGCATTCCATGACTGTGACTAAAATCAGCAGGGGCCTCAAAAACTTCATGCCTAGGAATAAATACCTCATGTACCCTTTCCTTTGAAGTTGAGCTGTGGAATCCTGGAGTTCCATTAATAAGACTGCAAATGTGTGGATTTGCAGGTCATATATTGACTTGGGCCAAAGCAATTCTTTCATTTTCCTGCCAAATGTATCTCTGGCTGTGCCAGTTCCCAAGTCTGTTTTTCTGTCAAGGACAAGTGGTGGCTGTAAGTGGGAGGGGCCTGTGTGGACCAACCAGGGATGGTGTCTCCTCAAACCAAAGGCAGCCAGGGTTGTTAATCTCTATAGTCAGGAAGAATGGGGTTTCTGCAGGGTTTGAGACTTTTACGTCCACATCTTATTTCTACTGTGGGAGAAAAAAAACACAACTCTTGGTTTTCCCAGTAATAGTAACTATTAATGAGTGCTAAGCACTGTTATAAGTGCTTTATATGTAATAATTAAGCCTCATAAATCCTACTGAGAGTTTATTATCTTCATATTACAGAGACGGAAATGGAGATACAGAGAACTTGCCCATGGCCACCCTAGCTAGTTGTAGGAATGAAGATTCAACCCAGGTTGTCTGGCTGCAGGATTTATCTTTAGCTATTATGCTCTGCTGTCTCCCAATCTATTGGGACTTATGCTCCCCTTTTCCATTATGCTGGCCTAGGAATCGTAAATGGGGGTGACACAGAGATAAGATACTTCAGGGGAAACCCTGAATAGAATTGAGGAATCTTGTGGCAGTCAAAACAACAGGGATCTCATAGGAGCCTTTCCTCACCTCCTCACCTGACCAACCAGGGCTGGGGGCAGATGGGGTGGTGGTGGGAACATACAAGTTGGCATCCAAAGGTAAGGCTGAAATTTCTACTTTCAGGCAGCATTATTCTGACTGGGCAGTGCCATGGCTTTCCTGTCATGGGTGTTCTGAATATTGCTCCTGGATGTATATACCTCCCCTGAAGAGGTATGCCTTGGTGCCTTGGTGACAGGGCCCTGAATGGTCGTGGACTGTCTTGTTAGGCTGGGAGGAGAGAGCCAGTTGTTTAATGGGGCTGTTCACTTGCTGCTGACAAGTAGCAAGCTGTAGGTCACTGGAACGCCCCTGGATTACCAGGAGGGAATGGGCAGAAGACAGGGGAGTTGAATAGGATAGGTACCATGATCCAGGGCAGGATTTCTAAAACTTGAGTAACGTAAGAATTTCTTTTCAAGGGAAAATATTACAGCTTATTTCTAGTGTTAAGTGAAATTAATCATTGGTTAAGTAAGTATGGTATTACTTAAATATGTTTAAAGAGAAAACTAGTTATGTCTCCTTTACATTTTTAGTTGTACGGCTATAAAACCAAAGCAGTAAAACCAAGTAGAAAAAAAAATTACAGTAGCAATAATATTCCAGTAGTGACATTGATTTAATGTGGTAGATGCTGTTTTGCTGAAACTGCCACAACTTAATGCATGTACGTGGCATTGACACTATAGGTTTTTTTTGGACATTATGAACTCTTCTTCATGTGTCACTTATCTATCATCCTGCCATGTATGTCTAGAGGAATATCCACCAGGGCTTTTTTTTTTTTTTTGTATAGGGGCCTTTATAGCTTTTGGCCTCCACTGGGTGCAAGGATGTTATGTTGGTCTGTGCACAACTCCTTGGTGCTAAAGCGATCACAAAACCAAGATTGGGTGGCAGTATCGTATGCCACTTCTTGGTGATAAAGCGATTGTTTATATAGGTGTCAAAGTATGTATTTTGATTTTTTGATTGATAATTGATTCAGGATTGCATTCTAGGGGAATGTAAGGTCTCATGGGGCTTTGTTTGGTACTGTGCTATATTCTTGGTGCTAAGCATAGTCCAAGAATGGCTGTATCCAATAGAGATATGATACAATCTACAATTATAAGCCACATATGTAATTTAATGTTTTCTAGTACCCACATTTTAAAAAACTGAAAATGAACAGGTAAAACTAATTTTAATAATATATTTTATTTAACCCAATATATTCAAAATATTTCAACATGTAATCAGTATAATCATAGAACATGGAATCATGGAACACTACATCAAAAACTAATGGTGACTAATATAACATAATAAAAAAATAAAAAAGATTGCTGGATGACTTAAAAAAGAGCTTTTAGAACCTCAGGATGCTGTTTGTGGGGGAAGCAGAAGAAGAAGGAGATCTAAGCTCCTCACCTCTACGAATGAATATATAACATCCTCCTACATGGTTCCCCTGTGTCCACCCTTGCTCCTGTAAATTTTCACCCTAGGATAACCAGAGTGCTTTTTCCTAAAATGCAGAGCTAAACAAGTCACCCCCTTACTTAAAAACCCTCTGGTAGCTCCTCTTCAACATTAAAATAGAGTTCAAGTTCCTTAGCATGGATTATAGGCCCTTGGCCCTAGCCTTTCTCTTCAGGGTATTCTCTTCCACTACTGTCCTTGAACTCTCTGTCCTCGGCCACATTGGGCTTGTTTTTACCCTTCCCCATGGTGAGCTGCCTTTGCATTTGTGTCTTTGCACATGCCACTTCCAATGCCTGTGACAGTCCTTTCTCTACTCTCCTTCCCCTCCTCATTTCCTGGATAACTCCTACTTATCCATCCACTTCCTTGAGGAAGCTCTCCCTGAGCCCCCTGCACTGTTAGGCTGTCTGATTCCCTTTTCTGTGCACTGCTCTTGTTGAATATTTTTTACTCTCATCTCATGCCAGATTCCCCTTTTCAGGAGCTCTGCCCCCTACCCTTCGAGATCTAGGACAGCATAGGGAAGAAAAAGACCAATTTGGATCACAGAAACCTGGGAGATATTATTTTCACAAGTGTGGTGAAGAGTCTTAGGAGAAGGAACAGACATTTCATTCCTGATCTTAAAATGTACATTGTGGACACATCTTAAATAAATTGCAGAAATCCTATTCCTCATGGCAACATTTGATTATTCCTTCCTTTCTATCACTTCCATCAAGTACCCTTCTGTCACGGATCAGGGGATTATTCTATTTGGGGGTCAGATAGCCACTGTATCCTTTCCTCAATTGGGAGATGTTGGTTATTGGAAAATTTGTGACTTGTCTGTCCTTGAATACTGAGAATTTTTCCCAGGTCCTCCCACTCTTCAATTAAAATGACTCACATAGTAATTATATTTAGTGTACATATCAATTACAGCAGTGGTTCTGAACCAGAGGAGCATCTCAGAATCATCGGGGAGTTTTCCTAAGGTACAGTTATCCTCCCCCAATTCACCTACAGATGTATGAATCACAATCTCTTGGGATGGGGCCGATGGGTATTGTGAACAAGCTTCTCAGCCAACTCCGATATTTCATCTGTGGTAGAAAAGTACTGGGCTAGCATAAGAGAAAGGTAAAAATAATCTAAAACCAAAGCCATTGCAGATTATGATAGACGCTTCTTTAATGAGGCACTGCAGGGTGACTAAAGGTGTTGATATTCCTGACTTCCAGAGCACAATCTGGAAGAACTATTAATCAGGTCAGAAATGGGCAGCCGTATGAAAGGTAAGAGAATTCTAAACCCGAGTGATCCGGGTTTATTTGTTCCTGTGCAGCTTGTAATCTTAACTTTTATTATTACAGATGCCAATTCCATTTTATAATGCAAATAAAATTCTGATATGTTATGACACTTTGCATTTATTGTTCACTATATCTATTAAGAGATGGAACAGTTTATTAAAAGTTGTTCTTAAACCACTTAAACCATGTAAATGCCTGTTGATAAGCAAGTTGACATAGTAAAATCTGATATTTTATCTTTCATTGGCCATAGGGCCGTGGAGCTGAGGATAAAAAGTAATGCCTGTATATTTGGGGGCAGGGGTTGGGGGAGACATACAGTGCTTCCTATTAGAGTATTTTATATTCATTCAGTAGGTACTTATTGGGGGTCAGTGATGTGCCAGGTCCTCTTTCTAGCACTGAAAAAAAAAATATCTGAGCCCCTGCCTATGGAGTGTACATTTTAGTAGAATAGACAAAAATAAGCAAAACAAATATTTAACATAAATTAACTATATAGTACCATAGATTTTGTAATTGCTATGGGGAAAAATAAAGCATTATTTTGTTTGGATTGGAGTGGTGATGGGCGGGGTGGTGGTGACATTTGAGCACAGAACTGAAGGGAAAAAAGGGGTGAACCATTCAGGTGTCTGAGAGCAAAATGTTCCATATGAAACAGTAAATTAAAGGCCCAGAGACAAGCAAGAACATATTTGAAGTATCTGCAGAATCACCAACCAGTGAGCGTAGCATGGAGAGAAGAGGGAAGGCATGGTAGGATGAGGTCAGGGCAGTAACAAGCGGCCTGTGAGAATATGGGAGGTCAAAGCAAGTAGTTTGCTTTTCCTCTGAGTGAGACAAGAAACCATTGTCGACTTTTGAGCTGAGGTATAGGAGACACGACTTAATTTCAGAAAGATCATCCTGGTTGTAGATGCAAGCTACACTCTACAGGAACAAAAGTGAAGCAAGAAGACGTTTTAGGAAGCTGTTGCAATATTCCAACGGAGTGATAGAAATGACTTGGATGAGGGTGGCAGAAGCAGAGGTTGTGAGAAGGGATCAGATTCTCAATATATTTTAGGGGTAGAGTAAACAAGATTTGCTGAGTATGCAGTGTCTGAGGGAAAGAGAAGAGTCAAAGATAATGGCAGGTTTCTGACCTGAGCTACTGAGAGATGAAATAGCAGTTAACTGGGCTGGAGAAGATCTTGCAGGGAAAGCAGGGCAGTGCCAGAAATGCAGGAATTTGGTTTAGATCAGTTTACAAAAGCACATCTTGCATCTTGGTTCCATTGCAGCACTGTTATTGCTACTGCACAGGGTTGCTGATTCTAAAGTCTTAATGCTTTTTGTCACCTCACTGGCTTAGGTCACATGACAGCCTTTGTTGGTCATCTTTCTGTGGGAAAATAGTTAAGATTCTCCGAAATTTTATTTCCTGATCTACTTTTATTCCTTAAAAAGAAAGCTTTTGTTTGTAACATTTTTGTCATAGGACATGCTCAGTGAATCACCGCCAACACCATTAAGGCTTAAACAATGAGAGGTTTATTAAGCTGGCCAGTGACCACTCGCTAGAGTCCAGTCTCTGCGAGGGTGCCGACCCTAGGGCGGTCTGGGTTTTTAAAGAGATGAAACCTGCCCTGGTGGGCATGTTTCCAAAGAAACAAAACAAACCCTGCTGGGTATGTCTCCAAAGAAACAAAACATATCCAGGTGGACATGTCTCCAAAGGAACAGAACATACCGAGGTGGACATGTCTCCATTCAATAGCAAAGCAACAGCAGTAAGCTTTTTCTTTTACAGAAGCAGAAGTAGCTGGTTATGCATGATAGTGCAGTGGGGTGATTTATTATTCTTTTGTAATCGGTTAAGGCTGGTTGGGTGCTTTCCAGCTCTGAGTTCTGGGAAATGTTTATACTGTTGGGGTCACCTCGGGTCACAACCACCATTTTGGGTATCTGGTGACCATTTAACATTTTCCCTTAACCTTGTGTGATTAACTTCTTAGCCCCTAATTTGGCACTTTCCTTTGTGTCTAATTAAATAATTCATCTTCCTTTTCAAAGTTCCTGCTTCCAAGGAACTGAAGTAAATTATCTCTTAAGCCATTGCTTTCAGAGTGGTCCTACCCAGCTTCCTAAGTTGTAAGAACCAGGTCTACTCATACTTAGTGATGGGAATGATGGGAATGTCTTTGTAAGGATTTTGTAGGGTTACCTCTGGGGAGAGGGATTGGAATGGGATTTTTTTTTACACTCTATTTACTTCTATATTTTTTGCATATGTATATCATAGAAAGAATGACCATAAGACTGCAGTTCAATAAATACACAAAATATAAAGAAATCTGTGGGCTCACAGTGACACTAAAAATGAAATACAAAATAAAACTCATTGGTCACCTTGGAAGGTTGCTAGGACACCAACTCATTATTCTGAAAATAATAAAATGATAAGGAAAAAGAATCCAGTGTTTATTCTGCCTTCCTTATATACGGTATTTGAGGTGAACCACATGCTAAGGAGGGATAGTTCCTTATAGAAGAATTTCAGCTAAAATGAAGAAGGATTATGTAATCGCAAATAAATGGATTTACGCCATGTGAATCAATGTGTGGTAAAAACATTGAGTGAAAGGCAGGTGGAGAGCTTCATGATGTATAGATCAGGCTGACAACATCTGATCCCACTGATTAGTCCATCTGAGCATTGCTTGAGGGCTAATGTTAGGCGATAGATGGTGGGAGAAGGGGGGAGGGTTCACTGTATTTTTATGATGTCTGATATTTTTCATAATTGTTCTTATTTGTATTTTTGATTTTTTAAATAGATTTTATTTATTTGACAGAGAGAAACACAGCTAGAGAGGGAACACAGCAGGGGGAGTGAGAGAGGGAGAAGCAGGCTTCCCATCGAGCAGGGAGCCTAAGGTGGTTCTTGATTCTGGGGCTCCAGGATCATGACGTGAGCCAAAGGCAGGCGCCCATTGACTGAGCCACCCAGGCGCCCCTATAGTTTTAGTTTTAATATGCTTTTAAAAGATAAACATGTATACAAATACACAAAAATATTTTATTTTTAACTGCAAATAGGAGTATACTCTATATACCACTTTGGATTTTACTTTTATACACCGAATTGATTTTTGTGGGTTCAGTATTGCCTGGCTTCTAGACTTCCATAAAGATGGCTTTGCTGAAGGTTTTTATTTATCAAGACTGGCAGTGAATATAGGAGATCAAAAGATCAGGGACAGACAAGTACATTTCTTCCCAGATGGGCTTGCAAAGTGCACTCCAGAAAAGACCTCTTGAGTCTTAAGAGGGACAAAGGAACCTTGAGTAGTGTCAGGGGAACAGAAATATTTGAAGCTTTTTTCTTTAGCAGAGAAGGGATTCACAGACTATTCATGATGTCATGTGGTACATTTAACCTTGGGAGCAGCTGGAGAAAGGAGGGCTGCCCCCTGGCCTTGGGTCTGAATCCCACTCCTCCATATCTCCAGCTATGCTGGGAACCAATCAGTTTAAACCCATTTTCCCTCGATTCCATCAGCAACCTGAGCAGTTCTTCCCAGAGAGGTTGAATTTTTAGGTCTGGAGTCTGACATCCCAGAGGTTATCAATGTGGCCAGATAAAGGGGGCAAGGGCAGTAGATGGAATCTAAAGAAGCAGCTCTGTTGGAAGATGTTCTGACTGATAAATGCAGAGAGAAGCCTGGTATGTGTGGAAAGACCATGAACATCAGAGTCAGATCTGGGTTTGAAGGTTTGTATGTCTGTGGGCAAATCATTTAATCACTCTGTGCTTCCATTTTCCTCTTCTGTAAAATACTGGCAAAAAACCCCCCTCCTTCTTATGGCTGTGGTCGGGCCCCATAATGCCCTATAAACAAAACCCCATGACAATGCCTAGCACTTGGTAGATACTTTACAAACACTCAGCCCCCATTTCTCCCTTCTAAGAACAGGGCTGCTAGATGTATCAGAAACCATGCTACATGAGATTGGAGCCGAAGATATGAAAGTCAAGGATGATGGTTTATTCACTGAGAGATTGAACTTTGTAGACAGAAATCTGGTTTCTGAAAGACACTGGATCCAGAGCAAGGCTTCTCAGAGTTGAGGATGCTATTTCAGGGAAGCTCAGTATTTACTAGCATTTGCTGTATTGCTAGCTCAGTTGTGTCCAGCTGTCATAGCCAGGAAGCTCCAAAAAGATAGTGACCTGGATCTCTCTTCCTTGCCTGGTACCCTACAGTGCCTCCCACACCACAGGGACTTAATATTTATCTGTACGTGAGTGAATTAGTTTTCATGGTAGAAATTCTATCATATACAAGTTGCAAAAAAAGAAAACCCCCAATTTAGTAACAATAAAAAAAAAGAAAAAAAGAAACCCCCTCCTTCAGTCCTTTCTGTATGCTAAATTATAAAGTACACTTACAATTTATAAAATTGTGGACATTTTTCCAAGTTGTATATGTTTTCCTATAAAGTATTTTTAATGGCCGTGTAGTATTTTTTGTATATATATGCCACAGTTATTTTTTTATAATGATCTAATAATCCCTTGCCTTTAGACATTAAGATAGTTTGTGCAGTATTTTGATGATGTAAGCAGCATTGTGAGGAACTTCTTGTAGCTAAATCCTTGATCAAATAACTGACTAGCCTTCTCCATTTGACTACCAATTTTCTTGTCCTCTTTTTTTGAGATAATTTTTTTGGTTGATTTTCATGCAATTGTAAAAAATAATATAGGGAGATCCCTTATACCCTTCACCAATATCCCTGGATGGTCAGATAACATATTGCATACGTGTAGGACAATATCATAATCGGGAAATTGACACTGATACAACCCTTCAGTGCCTATTTTTAGATTTTTAGTTTGCTCTGGCCAGATAGCTGTTGTAGACATTGCTACTGGGAAGGTCTAGTTTTATATTTTCAAGAACACTTCTTTCTTCTTTGATCAACACCCTCCTGTGCTTTTCCTCTTCAGCTGAGCTATGTCTACTAGTTAGGCTGCTTGGCTGGCAGTATTCTAGTTTGTCTTTGCACTGAGTTCTAGATTCTCAGAATTCTAAGCACTAATATTCATCAGAGTCCCTGTGAGATAAGGTCAGAGAGTGTTTGTTCTGCTCTGAAATTGTAGCCATCTGTTAGTTTCTATTCTTTAATACCATTGCAGATAACACCCAGGGTATCAAAGCGGACAGGCTTAATAGATAGAGTCTGCTGCTGATCAGATTCACTAATTAGAGCTGTAAGCCAGACAGTAAGGTTCCATTTCCTTTGTTCTTCAGTTTGTATAGTCATATTTTATGTGCATATGAAAGTGTGTCTACTAAATATTAACAAAATTTCACCTTATGCACAAATGAAATAATGCAAATATTTCAAAGAAAAATTATCAAGAGTTATGTAATTTCAAAGCAGCTTGAGTAAAATGGTAGCTGTGTTTAACTTTTGCTTCATAGGGGCCCCATTTACTTCAGCCCTGTAAATGGACAAATCCACCATGTTTGTCATAAGAGGAACTTCTACAGGTGATGTTTGTTGCTAGTGTGCCTTTATTTGAATATTCACTATTAGTATAATTGAATGTTTTTTGTAATTATAAAATTATGCCAGACATATTTTCATTAAGGGTGGTACTGGTTTTGGTGCTAGTTCTAAAAATATTCCTGAAAGCAAATAGCTGGAAAGGAAGGTAGATGTGATAAAATACTATTGAGACAAACACATGCTTCAGTACACTGTGCTCTTAATGTCAGAGGGAGCACTTTATGAAATGGTATAGACAGTGCTGAGGAAATAAAAGACTGCTTCATATTGCTACAATGATTGTAGATTAATGTACCAGCATCTTCATACTTTGTATTTATTCCAATTGGAAAATTAGTTATGAATTATGCAACTTTTTATTTATGCAAAGTCTTCAGTAATTTATCCCTTACATAAAATACATCCCCCTGTACTGGATTTACTTTGTACTTTGCCCATGATTCAAGGGGTGTGCACATTTAAGATGCATGTTTAGGATCGAAGTTTTAAACTTAGCCCTAATGGAGTTTATTTTTTATTTCTGCAACTTATAAATGAGATTTTTAAGCCAGTTGCTTAAAATTCAAGAATACATTTCTGAAAGGAATAGTCATTAGTAGGAATTCATATTTGTTGATTACTTACTATATATGTATCAGTGCTTTACATATTATTTTTATTTTAATAAAGTCCTTACAACAACAACTCTGGGATGTGTCACCACCCTAGGTTTGTAGAAGACACTTTTCAGAATCAGAGAGGTGAATTCCAAGACCATATGCCATAGATGTGAGGGCCAAGATTTATATATATCTGGTTCCAAAACCCATGTTTTGTTTGGGAGCTCATGGACTCTTGGGAGCTTAAGAGATGGGCTTGGGTTCACTATCCCTAAAATTATAGGCAAAATTTTATTGGTCTGTGTATTCATCGTTATGAAGAGAAGGCCCATGGCTTTCATCTAAACATTCAAGGGGCTTCTTGATCCTTTCTAATGTGATATGTCAGAACCACACCAAAATCCCTGCTAATGACCCACACAGCCCTACTAAATCCTAACTATGTATCAACCATTGCATTCAATTATATTAGGTGTTAATTAAGCATTGATGTCTATGTGAAAACATCAGAGAACATACTACTTCTCAGCAAGTAGAAAGGAGGGGTAACATCCATTAGCTTCAGATTGAAACTCCTGATGACCCTTGCAACTATTTTGCTCTTTGGGTTTCTAAGGGATCTCAGACATTGTGCTGTCCTCAACAATGTGCTGGGCATCCATTAAAATGTGTAAGACTAATCAAACAAAAATCCATTTGATTTCCTATAGCTCTTCCTTTATTTCTCTCTTGTGGTATTTTCCACATACCAGGTTGCCTTAAAATGATTATGTTCATGCTGCATCACCCCATTCAAATTAGAGGGATTCTGAAAGCAGGTACCATGTTTTGTTTATCCTAGGATTTCCCAAATGCCTAGGATCATGCGTGACAGGGAGAAAAAGCAAAAGAAAACACTGAAGTATCAGAGTCAGTCTTTCTCTCCAGATCCTACATAGTGTGGAGTCTTCTTTGGTTCCTGACCTTTGTGGTGTAGGTGTGGTAATGGGTAGGAGATGCAGAATATCAGTGGTGGGATAGCAGATCAGCTTTAGCCATCTCTGGAAAAATGGAAACAACCAGGGACCTGGAAGAAAGGGGCAGAGTATGAAGAAATGAGGTAGTGAGTCAGTGCAGGCGGGAGGTTTGAAAGAAGAGTGTGAAGATGGGAGCTTCTAACCCCTTCTCTGACAGGGGGCCTCTGGGGAGAGAGATGGCAAAGAGACTTGTATGTCTGCCCATCTCTCATCCCCATGCTTCTGTCCAACTTTCAGAATTTCTTTGGTTTTTCAAAACTTTTGGGACTAAGTTTCCTGTTACATTTAAATGTGTAGCTAGGCTCATTATAATGGGGGACATGAAGATTTAATTTAATCACACATATCTTTTAAAGCAGAGTAAATATCGAATGAGCAAATTAATTGGGTTAAATTTTAGTATGTTTGTGTTTTTTTAATTTAAAAAACTTATAGAACATGGTATTTTCATACAATTCAAGCAATGATGAGTATATAAAATAAAAAGCAAAACTTTTCCTTCCCTTCATCTTCCCCTCCTTTCTTCCTATCCCAGGTAACTTCTGCAAATAATGGGGACTTTTCTCATCAAGCCTCTTTGTTCAGTAATTTGTCTTTCTGTGGACAGAGCTCTACAGTTTGGAGAAGAAAAAAAAATCTCTTCCTGAAGAATATGAAGTCAGTATAGTGATAGCCATAGAAGTTCTTCACCGAGTTTGACCAGAAAAAATAATTGCTTCTTTTGTCACACTTGAAAGACTGCTTGTATCTCACTTGTAGGAAATCACTCACTGTGTGAGTAGGTATGGGGTTTGGAGGATGTGAACTCAGAGCATCATATGAGGGAATCCCTTAAGTCTTTGTTGCCCTCTCCTGACCACACAGAAATTGCCTTTCCCCATTATCATTCATTTGATTAAGTTACAGCTGCTCTTATGGCCATTTTTTTCTTTCTTTCTTCCTTTTTTTTTTTTTTTTTGTTTGTTTGACATTATCTTCTCAGTCAAAATGTCTTAGCAAATGCTTTTCTTTGCTAATCTCCCAAGGCCGTGTCGAATAGAGCATCAGGAACATCTGAAATCTGAAATAAAAGCAGCATCCATCATGGTGTTGTTACTGGCTGTAAATCAGTGCACTGGCGAGGTTTACAAACCCTGGCTGACACTTGTCAGGGGCTGCCCACATACTAGGGTGCAGACTTCTTTATACTGATTTTATACATTTTATAGATTCCTAACACTGTTCCTGAGGCCTTTATGGAAACTCGTGTTTGGCTTATCTGTCTCTTGTCTTCTTTCAGCTCACTGCCTACATCCTTGTGGGGTCTTATGGTGGGGTCTGTGTTCTTGCCTTAGATCTTTTTAATCTGCTGTGTCTTCCTTGGAATGCTCTTATCCTGCTGTCCCTATCCCTTACTTGCATGCCCTTTTCATAGGGCTCAGCTTAATGTAATTTCCTTGGGTTCCCTAGATCCTACTGTTAGCTGCCTTTCTTGTTCCCCTTCTCCTCACAGTATTTTGTACTTCATCTAACACTCTTCACACTTGGAGTTTCTTGGCCAATGTCTCTTTTCCTTGTTAGGTGACAACCTTCATAAGGGTAGGGATGATGTCTCTATTCATATACTTATCCCCACCATCTTTCCTAAAACTTGGCACAGAGGATGTACTTAATAAATAAGTTGTCAACTTATGGAATGAAGTGAGAACAGAGTTTCCCAAATTTGCTTAATCAAAATAATCTTTAGAAGCTTGGTCGAAATACAAACCTTGGGCTTTTGTGTCCTGGAGTTCTGATAGCACGTCTCAGAAATATGTGTTTTTAAACAGGAATTTTTCTGATCTTTGTGGTCAAACTAACTTTAGAGACTACTGGGAGAACCTTGAGAAGGATCAGGGAGAGCAGAAGGAGCATTTACCTGGGTATCTGAATATCTGCCACTGGCTGTCTTTGTTTGCTCTGGGCCTTGCAACAACCAACTTTCTCAGCCTTCATCTCTTCATCCATAAACAGTGATGATGGAGTGCAGAACTTTTGAAGTTCTTTCTAGCTCTGATAGTCCCCATTTCTAATACCTCTGATGGACCTCCCCTAAACATATACGTGAATATGTCTTCTTCCACTCCTACCCTCCTTTCCTTTGGGTCAAAACAATGTATATAGACATGTGAGGTTGGACTTACAGATATGAGGTTCCTAATAGCTTACATTATTCACTAAGTTGTGGTATAGTCATTGCCCTGGGAGAAAGGAGCATGAGAAGGCCTATTGGTCTTCCGTGGTCTACTGTGGTCTATTATAGACAAATGGTAAGTTGACCCTCATCATCTCTGCTTCTTGGTGTTCATGCCCTGGCATAATCTCTCTGTAAATATAACTTGCTTCTAACCAGAAGACTATGCAAAGATGGTGGGATGCCACTCCTGTGATAATGTTACATTAAAATACTAAAATAGCTTTATTTTTATTTACTTTTTTTTTTAAAGCAGTCTCCATATCCAGCATGGAACCCAACATGGGGCTTGAACTCACAACACTGAGATTAAGACCTGAGTTGAGATGAAGAGTCAGATGCTTAACTGACTGAGCTACCCAGGTGCCTCTAAAATACTTAAATGGTTTTTAAGCCATTAGTTGTAAAATTACATCCTGTTAGCCGACTTGCTGTAGAGTCTTTCTCTTCCTGTTGCTAGCTTTGGAGAAGGAAGCTACAGTGAACCCTATAGCTATAAGGATGTAAATTCTGTGAATAAGCTGACGGAGTTTGGAAGTAGCTCTGCTGAGTACCCATCTAAGTCAAGTTTAGATTTCTGATCCACAGAAGCTGAGATAATAAATATATGTTGTTTTAGGTGCTAGCTTTATGCAGCATAGTCAGCAATTGATGAAACAGTGCTGTATAACCACCCTACAATTCAAGGTAAGTTTATAATGATAAGCATTTATTCTAGTGCACATAAGTCTGCAGGTGTGCCATGGCATGGCTAATGTGGTCTGGGCTTAGTTACTGGTTGTAGATTATGTTGAAATCTCCTCCACATATGTTAGTCCAAGGGCACAGGCTGAAGGGCAGGAGCTTCTTATAGTGACTCACTGCTGCTCAAGAACCAAAACAAACTATACAACTACATCTAAGGCCTATAGTTGTGTCACATCCGCTAATATTTAATTGGCCAAAGCCAGTCACATGGCTCAGTCTAGTATCAGTGAGAAGTGAATATTTTCAGAACAGTAATCAAAAGTACCATAATTTGTCTGGCATTTTAGTTTTATTTAAAGTGCTTTCATATATGCTAGCTCATTCTATTCTCCCTGCAATCTTAGGAAGACAGAAAAACCTTTTTTTTTTTCTTTTTCATTTCAGATGAAGAAAGAGGAGCTCAGATTGGTTAAATGAGATTTTGACTATCAGATAGGTGGTTTCTGGCAGAGTTGGGACTATACGGAAAGGTTTTCCACTCTGTGTAGTGTTCTTTCTGCATCACTAAGATTTCTCAGATATAGTTGATTTATGTTAATAGGGCCTAACAATACTCCATTTTAAATGTTTTAAAAGCCATGTAAGTATTTTAAGCCATTCTTTTCTGCTTCATTTACCTGAATGTCCTGCTCCCTTATCCCAGGTCTTCTCACTGGGTATTCCCTCTGTAGTGGCTTTCCTTGACTCTTCCCAACCCACAATACCCCTAAACCTAACGTACTTCGTGTTCAACTTTTGATCTTGGCTAAACTTTCACTTCTTTGAGAAGCCTTCTTTGATTTGTGGTCTTTTCATATTCTCCCACCATGTTTGTACTTTTTATATTATAGGAGTTAACCTACTTACTCATCACAGTTACCTGTGTT
>PITA01005130.1:0-36780 GCA_004023965.1 Spilogale gracilis | reverse complement strand
GAGTAACACCCTGCTCTAATGCTTTATCCCACTTTATTTATTTTGCATAATATGGTTTTGTTCCTCACAGTTATTAAGTAAGACTTGGATAATTTTTTAAAAGATTTATTTATTTATTTATTTATTTGAGGAGAATGGATGGAGAGACAGAGGGAGAGAGAGTCTTTAGCAGAATCTGCACAGAGCACAGAACCGGAGTCAGGGTTTGATCTCACTACCCTGAGTCCCTGACATCACGACCCTGAGATCTGACCTGAGCCAAAACCAGGAATCAGATAACTGACCACACCACCCAGTACCCCTTGACTTGGATAATTCTTTAAAGCTAATGAGTGCAACTAACAATTTTTAAATAATTTGTGAAGCCTTTTAGACAAAGAATAATAGAATATTCAGTGCTGGGTGTGGCATGAAAGTTGAACTATCCAAATCCCATTATTTTTTGGCAAGAATGAGGGCCTTGGGCCAGATTGTGAAAGTCCTGGATGGTCATATTCAGAAATTTAGATTCTAATCTGAGGGCAGTGGGGAGGCACTGTGGTTTTAAGAGGAGATCAGCATGATCAAATGAGTGTTCTGGATAGATCTAAATGGATGTGCAAGGGTGAATAAGGGGTATCTATGAAAAGCTGTTGCTTGATAAGAAGTCCTGTTGGTTTAGACCAGGGTAATGGTGGTGGGAGATGAAGGAGGTGATAGATTCTAGAGATAATCAAACACTAGAGCTGGGTGAATTTTGGATAGGGATGTGAAGTCCCTGCCTGGCTGAGGTGTTTTGGATTCTTTTTAAAAATAATGAAGCATGAGAGACTGTGGACTCTGAGAAACAAACTGAGGGTTTTGGAAGAGGGGAGTGTGGGAGGATGGGTGAGCCTGGTGGTAGGAATTAAGGAGGGAACATATTGCATGGAGCACTGGCTGTGGCGCATAAACAATGAATCTTGGAACACTGAAAAAATAAAATAAAATAAATTATTTACTAGGAACAAAAAGAAGCCCAGTCCAGAAGTCTGTGACCTAAAGAGAACAACTCTTATAATGTATAAACAGACTGGCCCTTGGAGTGAGAGATAAGTTACTTAAACCTCTGAATTTCAGAATGTACAGTGAGGAAATCAAAATGTACCTTAAAATCATATGAGACAGATATATAAATGTGATCAGTGTGTGGTGACTGCCATTGAACATTCTGAAATACCACCCTCTCTCAACACACACATATAACTTGTTTGTATCTGTTAAGTTTATGCATCCTGCATGCCTAAGCTGCAATTGCCACCTCTTCTCTGACCACTCCCACTTGAAGTGGTTCCTACCTCAGTCTCTGGAATATTATCTGTACTTGAATCGTGATGCCTGTTTCTTTAGGCTTTGCTTTATCTTCAAGAGCAAACAGAGTTTATCTTATTCCTCACACCTGATATTATTGGTTTAAGCAAGGCATTCTCTTGCTTTATTCCTTTTAACCCTCTACCTCCTCATGCCTTGTTTCTACCCTACCCCTTCAGCAACCATTCCAATGTGTTTCAATGTGTATCTTTTTGTTCAAATGCATTCTTACAAAATGTCTATTGTTCTGTGAATGTATACAGTATTTTTAATTTGTACAAATGATATTGTGTTCTGTACTCCCTTTCTTTCCTTTTCCTCAGGATTGAAATTTAAAACTCCATTCATGTTGCTATGGTATACACCTAGTTTATTTTATTTAATAGCTGCCTACTATTCCGTGCTGGGCATCCCTTACATCTTGTTTATGCATTTTCTTGATGGTAGACACCATGGTGGCTCCGACTCCCGTTTTCATAAATGAGGCTGCAATGAACATCCTCACGCATGTTCCCAACTGGGAATGATTTTGCACCTCCAGGGACATTTGGCAATGTCTAGAGACGTGTTTGGTTGTCAGTACTGGGAGAAGATGCTACCGGCATCTGGTGGGTATGGACTAGGGGTTTGAACATCTTGCATCACACAGGACAATCCTAAACTGAATAATAGTCCTGAGACTGAAAAACTCTGTCTTGTGGACACGTGGGAGGATTTCTTAAGATAGATTCCCAGGAGTTGGCTTGCTGGGTCACAGTATATGTGTGTTCTTTATTTCAGCAAGCAGCAACAGATTGCTGTCCAGTGTGGCTGCACCATGGTGTGCTCCCTGTGCAGTTTACAAGCCTCCAATACCCCACATCCCTGCCAATGCTTGGATTATCCAGCTTTTAAATTTGTGTCCTCTAATATGTATAAAATGAGATTCATTGTTGCTTTAATTTACATTTCTCTGATTATTGAAGAGTTTGCCACCTTTTCATCATGGTAAGGCAACTTCTTGGGAGGCAAAAATAACACACAGTTGTAAAGCTTGGAGCCTTTTAACTGTTATTTTGCCTTTTATAAAATTTTCACCAATTACTTGATCTCTCTGAGTACCAGTTTTCTCATCTGTAAAATCTGGAATAAAAATAGTAACCTTATGATGGAATTATTGTTATTCCATTATTATCTCATCATCATAATAAGATAATAAAAATAAAGCTTTGCCTGGTACATAGTAAATACTAAACAAAAGTGCTAATATTTTAACGATAATGTAATATACATTTCTTCCTAAATTATATACTTTTCAGTACTTGGCACATAAAAATGCTTCATACAATGTTATTGAGTAAAGAGCGAAAGGCTGAAGGGAGAAGGGAAGGTGGGAGGAGGAATATGTACTCTTATAACCTGGCCTGTTTTAGAGCTGGTGGTTTATTGCTTCCACAGATGCTATAAATCTCAGGGTAGCCAAATTCAAGGATACAAGAGACAACTCCTTTCCTCTCATTTCTGGTGATTAATAGTCACAAAGGCAGAAGAGTTTGCATCTTAAGGGCACTTTTTATTTATTAAATGCCTACCGAGTCCTGTGTGTTTCACATACAGATACGTCATTCAGTCCCCATGACTGCCCTAGACAGTAGATACGTTTATTCCCATTTCACTGGGAGTTTATGTAACCTGCCCAAGCCACCTGTCTTCATAAGTAGTGAAGGATTTGAACTTGGAACTTTCTGACTCCACTTAGAGTGTTTCTCCTGGTCCTGAACTTAGGTGGGCTCTCAGAGAGCATGTGTTTAAATGTGCAAGGGATCACACTGCAGAGAACATGGCTGAGATGTCCTACATCTCAAGTTCTTTCATTTATTTGCAAATTTATCAGATGTCTGAGTGTGTGTAGGGAGAAGAGCTCCTGGGAAACTTGTACCCTGAAGTAGCTATGTAAGAATCTCTGTGTGCTATGATACGAACTCCTCTAATGGCTCTAGGCAACCACAAGAGCAACAACACAGTGTATATTGGGGGCGATATTCTAATTCTGCTGCAGCTTGTGCAGCAATGTAGTCTTACGTCTCTGTGGTCTTACGTCATCTCAGATTCAAAGCAAATTCCATGAACAATTTAGAAATAGAGATGAATATTGTATATAGTTTGTAATTTTGATCTTCAAGTTTCCTTCACAATTGGATTTACAAAACACCTTCATAATTATGGTTGTCTGATGGAAATACTGTTTGCCTAATCTCCATAAAAATTGACTTCAAGAAAGATTAATTCTGGGCTATAAAATGACTATATCTTTTCTTTTACAAGCTTGTTTCCTGCTTAACAAATATAATGAGCTAATTAATAAACATGAACTCAGTTTGACCATTCTTCTGAAGCCAGTCAGAGTTTTACATTTGAGAGTTACAAAAGGACCAGGAGAGCTTCATTATTAAGTGCTGCGTGGAGTCACCTTCCTTTGTGCCTGGTTCCTTGTAACTGTTTCTCTTATTTAAAGGCCAGAAGCTCAGATCTGACATCTGGGAAGTTGAGAACTTGGCCACAATACCAAAAGAAAAAAGGGATACTTAATTACTTACTTTTGCACGTATCAGTTCCACAAGGAAGGCAGGCCCCAGAATAATGACATCGACACCCTGAAAATGGTGTCTTTGTGCTTCTCTTTGATAGCTATAAAATGCACTGACATGTTTCACTGCAAATTACTTCTTAAACCATTAACCATAACCTAATAAAGAGACATTTTGACAGAATTAAATGGGAGAGGTTATTTTTATATAATGAAAAAACATTTATGAGTTGACATAAAAAATACTGTTTAAGTGACATACATTGTCTGCTTCAGCATCCAGAATATATATAAAACAGGCTCCTCCTTAGAATGGATTCAGCATTTTCAAATCTTTTGTAACCTGACCTAAGATGAACCAGAAATTTGTTTTACCATAAGAGTTTTTTTCAAAGACCCAAGTAGTAGGATGGCTGAAGATATAGGTAATAAGGTGATAATGGAAAAATTTCCCACTTCAGAACTACCAAGGACAGTAGATCTTAAAAATTGGGTCTTTATTTATTTATTTATTTATTTTATTTGACAGAGAGAAACACAGCCAGAGGGGGAACACAAGCAGGGGGAGTGAGAAAGGGAGAAGCAGGCTTCCTGCCGAGCAGGCAGCCTGATGTGGGGCTCGATCCTGGAACTCCAGGATCATGACCTGAGCTGAAGGCAGAGGCTTAACCACTCAGCCACCCAGGCGCCCCCAAAATTGGATCTTTAGATGAATATGTTACTCAGTGAAGTTCTTAGTGGGTAGACTTTATTTCAGAGTGATTGGGCCTCCTGGCTGCCGACAGGCAGAGACATCAGATCTGCCACCTTTTTTTTCTTTTCTTTTTTTTTTTTGAAGGATTTATTTATTTATTTGAGAGAGAGAGAGAGAGAGAGAGAGAGAGAGAGAGAGAGAGAGAGAGAATATACAGTGGGGAGGGACACAGGGAGAGGGAGAATCTTCAGCAGACTCCATGCTGTGTGTGGAGCCCGATGTGGGGCTCGATCTCATGACCCTGAGATCATGACCTGAGCCAAAACCAAGAGTCAGACACTTAACCAGCTATACCACTCCCAGATTTACCACTTTGACAGCCATTCTGCAGAGGCTGTATGTTCGGTGTATGAAACCCTGGGCAAATATATTTTTCAGGGCCCTTACTATATAAGCAAGTCTAAAGTGTCTTACAAAATTCATGGGCTTGTGTAAGCTAAGTGGTTTTTCAATGAAGACTTAGAATAATGGGTAGAGAGGTAGTATTGACTTAGGCATTGGTTTATTGTCTAGTCTGTACCGGTGAAGACTCTTTATGGTGTCCAGGCACTATCTCTTCCTATTCACATCTGGAGGCCATCTCTTTGTGTTCTTTATTGTTAAACATACTCGTCCTGGCTAATTTCCTCCCACAGTCATGAAAAGGTAACAGTGCTATTATTGTTCACACTGCCATAGCTCATCATAATCTGTCTGTATCCTCAGTGGAGGGGTTGAGGGAAGGGCCTAAGGGCAGAGTGAGAAGAGGGGCCCATGTGAACAAGGAATGTCCATTCCTCATCTGGTACAGCTTAGCATCAGTCACTATATCAGTGGGGTCAAGTGAGGACGTGGATCAGAAAGGCCCATTGGCCTTGCAGAGTAAATGTCTTGAAAGCTCTTGGAGATGGAGGTACAGAAACTGTGGATCTGGGGTGGGGGCATGGGGTGGTCACCCTGCTTGTCTGTAGTGGGGGTTCCACAAGATAGAAGACCCCTGCTGCTACCCTGCCACTCGTGGGTGCCATAGATGGGAGGTGGCATTATGTGGTCAGAACACAAGCAAGAACCATAACAGAGGCCACACTTGCAGCTTAGGTTCACAGGATTGCTCTGACCCATCATAAGTGATGTGTCTGGCATAAGTGAGAATCTCTTCAAATCTGTATATTAGCACTTTTTGTGGGCCAAATCTTATGTTATCCCATGATGGAATACTTTGACTATATCACTTGTTGGGAACTGGGAGCTTCTCCAAGACAACTGGAGCTTTCTGTCTTTCAAGACTCGTCTTTCAAGCTTGTCTTTCAAGACAACCACAGCTTTCTGAAGCATGTGGGGGTTTCCATATGCAAGGGCCGGGGATAAGAGATCTAAGAGTTCCTTGAAGGGGAGGAATGGGAATGTAGAGAATGGTACAGCTGTCCCTGGCATGTCCTAGGTAGCAGAGGAGTGCTTCTCCTAACGTATCCAAGTAGGACTGGCCTAGACCGAGGGCGCTTTTCCACAGCAGCACTGCCACAAATATGGGGGAACCCTGAGGTTCAGGTCTCGGATGTGGTTATAGAGGGTGTAACGGGTACAAATGAACACAGCTGCACTGGGTCTGTTGATGAAGCCTGGGAAGGACAGGGCCAGGAATGGATGACATTTCAGTCTGTATCCTCTTTGACTCACAGGCTGCCTCTTTGATGCTTGCATTGTTCCACTCCATGCTGTATCTTTGACTCTGTGCTCTGTTTCTGTATATTTGCTTTTGGCTGCTTCTTCAGTGGTAACTAAAGAAATCTGTTTTTGTTTCCCTCATTCATATATTCTTATTCTGATAACTGCATCTCCATTTTCCTTTAAGTAAGCAGTTTTCTCCTTCAGCAGTTGGTCCACATTGCTGGAGCAGGGTTCAGCAAACTCGTTCTGTAAAGTGCCAAATAACAGTTTTGGCTTTGTGGGTTGTATGGTTTCTGTTGCAATACCCAGCTCTGTCAGCATGCGGTAGAAACAGCCATAGACAATACATAAATAAATGGGTGTGGCTGTCTTCCAATAAAATTTATTTATAAAGACAGGCCAGATTTGGTCTTTCAACAATAGTTTGCTGACCCTTGCCCTAGAGTCTAGGGTCTAATGGAATAGCTTTCAAATTATTTTGAATGTGACTTACAAAAATATGTACTTTACCTCACTACCTAGTGTATACATGCATATATAATTGAAATGAAAGTTTATGAAACTACTTATCCTTCTACTTTTGATAAACTCTGATCTATTCTCTTCTGTTCCTTTCCCATTTATTCCATTCCATTCCATTCCATTCCATTCCATTCTCTCATATTTTAAACATGTAATCCTAGGGCTTTAACATTATGAATTTTGGGGTGGTCACACAATTCAACCCAAAAAAGAACTTAAACTTAAACAGCATGTCTTTCTCCTGATGTGCCAAAAGGGTGAAATATTATCTCCATAACACTTAGAACAGTAACCCCAAGAAGGGCTGTGGCTATTGGTTGCATGTCCAACAGTTACTCCCAATCCCCATTTTCTTGCCCACTTCCACTAGAGGCTGGGAAAATCAGATATTACCCAAATTCTCAGCTTCCCTTGCTGTTAAGGATATCTGTGTGATCTAGTTCTGGCTAACGACATGTAAGGGGATGTCAACTGATGGTCTCTGAGAAAGATTCTCTTCCCAGGTGAAAGGAGAGAGGGGCCATTGGGGAGAGATTTTTTTTTTTCCTTTTCCTGCTCTTAGAATGTTGCTCTGTGAAACTGTGATGCTTGATGCCGCTCTAGTTTTCTGCCACCATGAGGGAAAGGCCAACAGAATCACAGAGCTTCACACCCAGCATTGTGACCTACCTGCGTTCATGGACCAAATAAGGAAAACCTTCCTCTACACATCGTGATATGTGAGCTTTTTTAAATGGTTGTATTGTTTAAGGCATTGTTTGCTAGGTATTACCATTCACAGCCAACATCATGCCAACTTCAACAGTTATATAAAAAGTGGTAAAATAGATTGAGGAAATGTTGAATATTACCGTTTCCCTTAAAGCATTATAGTTCATAAAAGCAACCCAGAGGCTTTAAAGAAGTTCGGTTAACCCCAGTGTTTCCTAATTTTTTTCTTTTTTTTCTTTTTAGAGAGAATGAGATCATAAACAAACATGTGGGGGAGGGGTGCAGAGGGAGAGGGAGAGAGGATCTTAAGCAGGCTGCACACCCAGCGCAGAACCTGATATGGGACTTGATCTTACAACCCTGAGATCATGCCCTGAGCCGAAATCGAGGGTCAGAGGCTAGAGAGAGTGAGCCACCCAGGCACCCCTCAGATATTTTTAACCATGAAGGCTTCTCTTTCTTCCTCTCCTTCCTTCCCTTAACCCCTTTATGTCCTATGGCATCTGTGTCTTTTTTAGTATAACATCTCTTGGTGAAACTCATTTTGGAAAACATTAAAAGTATGGTATCAGATATACTCAATTCTTTGCTACAGCCAAAGTTTCTGACTTTTAACTGTCACCCAAACCACCCCTATAAATTACCACCTCTAGTCCATCCTTCTTCCAAGAACAGGTACCTCGCTATCTTGCATGCCTGCACACATTGGCCCCTAACTTCGGGAAGATGGCCGACTCCACTGTGGGGCTCCTTGTGCCCCTTTAATGATCTTCCTAGATGAAGCAGTGACTTCTCAACAGCTCCTTTGCCACCTCAGTGTGCTTCTCTCAGAGACAAGCAGAAAAATGTTAGAGCCAGAGCCTGTGCTTAAACTGTCAGCTCCAGAAGAGCCATTGTCTCCCTGGAGCTAGCAGAGACTAAATTCAGAGAGAGTGTATGTGCTCCCTCTCCGGGAGACAGAATGGAGCAGATGGCCTAACAGCCAGTTTCATTAGCATCAGCTAAAACAACTACAAAGAAGTAGCTTTGGTGAAAACCACTTGCAGCTTCTAGGGGACTTAATTGCTTATGCATACCCCCTTCCCCAATCTTATGTTTTATCATTTCTGACCTGCAAGATGGAGAGTCAAGCTAGCTTATGCTGCATTATATTTGTTTTACATTCCATGTATATGAAGTTTTTTTCAACTGCTCCCCATGAGGAGTTTTCTTTGCTATCCCCTCATTATAGAGAGGAAAATTTATCTTTTTTCACCCCTTAAGCCCATCAAGATTAGAATTTGCATTTTGTGAGTTGCTTAGTTCATTGCAAGGGACATCTTTATAAAGCTATGTATCTCAACAACCTCAGAATGAAGTTCTCATTGAACACAATTAGACTATACTGAGTAATGGATCGTGATTCTCAGTTTGAAATTAGACCAACCGGGCATGAATACTGGGCCTCCAATATGTGGTTTTTAAATTTTATTTTAATTCCAGTATAGTAAACATAAAGTATTATATTAGCTTCAGGTGTACAATATAATGATCCAACAATTCTATACATTACTCAGCGCTCTTCATGATAAGTGTGCTCTTAATTCCCACCACCTATTTCATCACCCCATACCCACCTCCCCTCGGGTAGCCATCAATTTGTTTTCTGTAGTTAAGAGTCTGTGCTTTGGTGTGTCTCTTTTTGCCTTTGTTCATTTGTTTTGTTTTTAAAATCCCCATATGAATGAAATTGGATGGTATTTATCTTTCTCTGACTTATTTTGCTTAGCAGTCTATGCTTTAGATCCATCCATGTTGTTGCAAAAAGCAAGATTTCATTCATTTTCATGACTAATATCTGTGTGTGTGTGTGTGTGTGTGTGTGTGTGTGTGTGTGTGTGTATCTTTATCCATTCATTATAAGTGGACACTTGGGCAGCTTCCATAATTTGCCTATTGTAAAAAATGCTATAATAACCAGAGGGTTGCATATATCTTTTCAAATTAATGTTTTTGTATTTTTTTTGGTAAATATTGAGTAGTAGAATCACTAGATCATGGTAATTCCATTTTCAACTTTTTCAGGAACCTCCATACTGCTTTTCATAGCAGCAGCCCCAGTTTGCATTTCCAAAAACAGTACACAAGGATTTGGTTTTCTACAAATGCTCAACAATACTTGTTTCTTGTGTTTTTCATTTTAGTTGTTCTGACAGGTGTGAGGCGATATCTCATTGTGATTTTAATTTGCATTTCCCTGATGATGAGTGATGTTGAGAGTCCTTTCATGTTACTGTTGGCCAGCTGTATAATTTCTTTGGAGAAATGTCTGTTCATGTCTTCTGCCGTTTTTCATTTGGATTATTAGGTTTTTTTTTGTGTTGAGTTGTGTAAGTTCTTTGTATATTTTGGATAATAACCCTTTGTTGGATATGTCATTTGAAAATATCTTCTCCTATTCATAGGTTGTCTTTTTGTTTTGTTTATTGTTTCCTTTTCTGTGAAGAAGATTTTTATTTTGGTATAGTCCTAATAGTTTATTTTTGCTTTTGTTTCCCTTACCTCAGGAGACATATTGAGAAAGTTTTGCTATGGTCAATGTCAGAGAAATTATGGCCTGTGCTCTCTTCTTGGATTTTTATGGTTTCCGGTCTCACATTTAGACCTTTAATTCATTTTGAATTTATTTTTGTGTATGGTATAAGAAAGTGACCCATTTTCATTCATTTGCACATAGCTGTCCAGTTTCCCCAACACCATTTGTTGAACAGACTGTTTCCCATTGCATATTCATTCTTCCTTTGTTGAAGATTAATTGACCATATAATTGTGGGTTTATTTCTGGGTTTGGTATTCTGTTCTGTTGACATATGTGTCTATTTTTGTGGTAGTACCACACCGTTTTGATTATCACAGTTTTGTAGTATACCTTGAAATGTGGGATTGTGAGCTTCCAGTTTTGCTCTTCTTTTTTAGGATTGCTTTTTTTTTTTTTTTTTTTTTGGTTTTTTTTTTTTTTTTTTTTTTTTTTGGTGGGAGGGCTATTTAGTTTCTTTAGTGGTTCCATACAAATTTTAGAATTGTTTATTTTGGTTCTGTGAAAAATGCTGTTGGTATTTTGATAGGGATTGCATGAAATCTATAGATTGCTTTAAAATATGGACATTTTAACAATACTATTTCTTCTAGTCCATGAGCATGGACTATCCACTTGCTTGTGTTATCTTTGATTTCTTTCATAAATGTTTTATAGTTTTCAGAGTACAGGTCTTTCACTTGATTAAATTTATACCTAGGTACTTTATTTTCGATGTAGTCATAAATGGGATTATTTTCTTAACTTCTCTTTTTGCTATATATTTATTAGTGCATAGAAATGTAACCGATTTCTGTATATTGATTTTGGATCCAGTGACCTTACTGTGTTCTCTTACCAGTTCTTGACCTTACTGAATTCATTTACCGTTCTAGTAGTTTCTTGGTAGGGTCTTGAGATTTTCTATATATAGTGTTATGTCATCTGCAAACAGTGAACGTTTTACTTTTTCCTTACCAGTTTGGATGCCTTTTATTTCTTTTTGTTGTCTAAGTGTTGTGGCTAGGACTTCTAGTACTATGTTGAATAAAAGAAATGAGAGTGGGTATCCTTGTTTTGTTTTTTATCTAAGAGGAAAAGTTCTGTTTTCCCCATTAAGTATGATGTTAGCTGTGGATTTTCCATTTCCACTTTCCATAAGTGGCCTTTATTATGTTGAGGCATGTTCCCTCTAAACCTACTTTGTTGAGGGTTTTTTTAATGAATGAATGTTGTGCTTTGTCAGATGCTTTTTCTGCATCTTTTGAAATGGTCTTATGATTTTTATCCTTTCTCTTGTTGGTGTGATATAACACATTGATTGATTTGTAAATATTGAACCACTCTTGCATGGGAGGAATAAATCCCAACTTATTATGGTGAATGCTTTTGTTAATATATTCTTGAATTCAGTTTGCTAGTATTTTGTTAAAGTTTTTTAATCTATATTCATCAGAGATATTAGCCTGTGGTTCTGGTTTTTAGTGATGTCTTTACCTGGTTTTGGTATCAGGGTAATGCTGGCCTCACAGAGTAAATTTGAGTTTTCCTTCCTCTTCTATTTGTTGGAAATGTTTGAGAAGAATAGGTATTAAGTCTTCTTTAAATGTTGGGTTGGATTAATCTGTGAAAGCATCTGGTCCTGGACTTCTCTTTGTTGGGAGTTTCTGATTACTGATTTAATCCATTGCTGGTACTCTGTTCAAATCTTCTAATTCATCCTGATTGAATTTTGGGATGTTATGTTTCTAAGAATTTATCTATTTCTTCTAGTTGTCTAGCTTGTTGGCATCTAGTTTTTCATAATATTCTCTTATAGTTCTTTGTATTACTGTATTGTCAGTTGTAATATCTCCTCTTTCATTTCTCATTTTGAGTTCTTTTTCTCTTTTTTAATGAGTCTTGCTAAAAGTTTATCATCTTTGTCAAGCTTTTAAAAAAGCCTACTCTTATTTTCATTGATCTATTTTATTGTTTTTTGGTGGTTTTTTTTTTTGTTGTTGTTGTTTCTATTTCATTTATTTCTGCTCTAATCTTTAATATTTACTTCCTTATCTTGGTTTGGGGTTTTGTTTGTTCTTCTTTCGCTAGCTCCTTGAAGGGTAAAGTGAGGTTATTTGATATTTTTCTTGCTTCTTGAGGTAGGTCTGTAATGCTATAAACTTCCCTCTTAGTGTAGTTTTTGCTACATCCCCAAGATTTGGGATGGTTGTGTTTTCCTCTTTATTTGTCTTCATGTATTTCTTGATTACATGTTTGATTTCTTGTTGTCACACTTATTGTTTAGTAGCATGTTATTTACCCTACATGAATTTGTGTTCTTTCCAGATTTTTTTCTTGAGGTTGATTTCTAGTTTCATAGTATTATGTTTGGAAATGACATATTGTATGATTTTGATCTTTTTGAATTTGTTGAGACTTGTTTTTTGTCCTAATATGTGATCTGTTCTGAAGAATGTTCCATTTGCACCTGAAAAGGATGCATTTTTCTATTGTAAGGTGGAATGTTCTGAATATATCTGTTAGTTCCATCTGGTTCAGTGTTTCCTTCAAAGTCACTCTTATATTGCTGATTTACTCTTTGGTTGATCTGTCCATTATGTAAGTGGGTTATTGAAGTCTTCTGTTATTGTATTACTATTGATTACTTCCTTTATGTTTGTTAGTAGTTGCTTTATGTATTTGGGTGCTCCCATGTTGAGTGCATAAATATTTACAAATGTTATGTCTTCTTGTTGAATTATTCCCTTTATGACTATATAGTGTCCTTCTTTGTCTCTTGTTATAGTCTTTGTTTTAAAGCCTATTCTGTCTGATATAAGTATTGCTCTCCTGACTTTCTTTGCACTTTAATTTGCATGATAAATACTTTTTCTTCCTTTCACTCTCAGTCTGCTTGTATCTCTAGTTCTGAAATGAGCCTCTTATAGGCAACATATAGACAGGTCTGGCTTTTTAATCCATCTCATCACCTATGTCTTTTATATGTTTTCTCTATTGTTAGGGTTTTACTGAGGTCCTCCATTCTTTTTTCCAGTCCTGTGAGTACCTTTATGATTATTACTTTAAATTTTCTGTCTATCATATTGCTTATCTCTGTTTCATTTAGCTCTCTTGATTTGATTTTGTCCTGTTTTTCATTTGGGACATATTTCTCTGTCCTGACCCGTGGGTAGTCAACGGAGACCCTAGAGGGGGAGTGAGAATGATAGGACAAGAGACATGAGAGATGGTGACAAGACAGGATCCTGATCAAGTCTTGTTTATTGGCAAGTTCAAGGGGGTAATTGTAGGGCAGGCAGCGAGGGGAGTTTCTCTAGCAGGCAGCTCAAGTAACTAAATCACAAAAATTAGAGATAGCATAGTGAAACATACTGCTAGCAGTCAGTGGCGTTCCAGTATGAGCTGTTTCAGGGAGTGGAGCTTGCACAAAAACAGCTTATCAGAAATTGGGTGTAAATGGCCTGGCAGTCAGCAGCCGGGCACAGGTGGCCTTGCCAAGGTCCAGCTTCCCACATTTCTCTATCCTTTCTCTGTGTCTGTTTCTATGTATTAGCAAAATCACTGATGTCTCCTGCTTTTGAAAGTAGTGGCCTTATGAAGAAGAGGTCCTGTAGTGTCCTGGAGTTTTGGATAGGCTCCGGCTAAGGGCATATTGGAAGGATCAGGTCTGCATGAAAATGTGTGGTTTGGGCTTGAGGTGTTAGCAAGGCTTGTGAAGTTCTGTTGTGGAAGGGGACCTGAAGTCGCTTTAGAAAACTGCTGCAGGGGTGAAAGGAGTGAGTCTCTTAGGACAGTGCAGGGACATCACCTGTGGTATAGGCAAAGTTTGGAGTTCTGTTGTGGGAGTGGATCTAGAGCTGAGGCCCGGCTCAAGGGGGTGTATCTGCTGGAGAAGGCAGGGGGCAGAGTGTGCTATTAGCAAGTTAGGTGAAGGCTGTTGGCACTGGGCTGGTTCTTCCAGATATTTGTGTGTCTAGTCTAGGGGTCAGGGGAGGGAAACAGCACTTACCAACTCCTTTGTGCCTGGTGAAGGTTCCTAAAGATTCCTGCCCCTATAGCACTGATTCTGAATTTGTAAATAAATCTCCTTCCTGTTTACCCTGGGCATTTTTCAAACTAGGCTTCTGTGTTCTTTCTCCTTGTGGCTCTTTGTTATGCTATCTCTTTAAACTTGGGGACTCAGTTTCCTCTCACCCTCTAGGCTCTTCCAGAGTTGAGCCCACTGATTTTTAAAGTTCCAGATGTTAAGCCCGACTGATTATAAGAATTCTCAAAATTCAGCCTCTTTAATTTTCAAAGTCACATGTTACAGGGATTTGTCTTCCTGGTGCGGGTTCCCCATGCCTGGGGTGCTTGATGTGTGAGGGTTTGTTTCTCAATATTCTTTGGTTCCAGGGCATCCCTTCCTCCCTTGGACAGTCCCGTTTTTTTTGTTGTTGTCGTTGTTTTCGTTTTTCTTTTTGTTTTTGTTTTTAAAGCTCCTGCCCAAGTCTCTGTCATTCCTATCCTCTTTGATGTGCCTCTTCTCAACATTTAGCTGTGCAGGGCCTATTTTGCCTGTCTTTGGGTCTTTTTCTGGATCATGTACACTGATATGGGTGTTATCTAGTCGTATCTGTGGGATGAGGTGAATTTAGTGTCTTTCTGATGTGCTGCCATCTTTTCCAGAATTTGGCTTACATGTGATTTTTAAGGAAGTGAGACTTGAGTTTTTTAAATCCTGGTAAAGTGGGAATGATAGTATCTGCCTTGACCATTCTATAGCATTGTTGTATGGATTCCATTGAGAAAGTTATCTTCAACATTTGGCTTGTTTCCTGGCATGTAAGCAATACTCAGTAAATGAATGTTGAATGAAAGAATGAATCAACAGTGACGGTTACTGTTTCCCACCATGCTTTTAACTGTTGTTCCTAGTATGTATAGAAGTTTGTTATTATAGATGTAGTTGTTTGGTTTGTGATATTATTTACTATTTGATTTGACATTTGCTTAAATATAAAATCACATACAAATATAACATTTTTAACACAAATTATCTAGAATCTTGATAATTAAAATGGAAGTTAAAAGATTCTAGATTCCTCCTCCCATGTTTTAGTTAGGTGTTTGTCATAATATCAGACTAGGGGCACCTAGGGGGCTCAGTTGTTAAGCGTCTGCCTTCGGCTCAAGTCATGATCCCAGGGTCCTGGGATTGAGCTCTACATCATCGAGCTCCCTGCTCAGCAGGTAGCTGCTTCTCCCTCTCACTCCCCTTGCTTGTGTTTCCTCTTTCTCTGTGTTTCTCTCTGTCAAATAAATAAATAAATGAAATCTTAAAAAAATATGTCAGGCTAATTCATGCCTTCTTTTCATATCGCAGTCCGTGTTTTGTGTTTACTATTCAGTATATGGAAGTTACAAGATCTAGAAACGCTTCCCAGGGTTAGATCTAGAAGATAGTAGGAATAACAGAATAACTTTTAGGACACATTTGGGTAATCATAGGAACAAAGGAGTGGCAATATTTCTTATTGACATGAAGGTGAAAGTTCTTGCTGTTTATATTTAAGAAATACACTGAGCAACTTCTGTGCTAGGCACTATGCTAGGTACTGGGGTGATAATGGTGCACAACACAGACAATCTTGCCTCTGTAAGCACAGAATCTACTCCGAGAAGCAATTTAAAAAACTCTAAGGAAATTAAAAGAAAAAAAGTCTAAAGAAATAGAACTCACTTTTTGCAACAAAACAAAACAAAAACAAAAAACAAACTGAAAACATTGAATCTAGTGGGAGGATAAATATTAAACACATATTTGCACAAATAAGTGTATACATATGAATTATATGTATGATATAGACATTATGTTATATCCAGTATACATATAGTACATATATACTAGGAAGGAAATTTAAACAGTGCAATTAAATATTATAATGGAAGGGTGTCTGGGTGGCTCAGTCAGTTAAGCGTCTGACTCTTGGTTTCAGCTCAGGTCTTGATCTCTTGGGTCATGAGATCGAGCTTCACGTTGGATCATGGTCAGTGGAGAATCTGCTTAAAGTTTCTCTTCCCCACCCCTCTCCCACTCTCTAGCTCTCAAATAAATAAATCTTTAAAAAAATATATAATGGAGAGAGATTTAGATTAGGGCACAGAGAGTGCTGGAAGACTTCTATGAGAGAGTAGCATAAGCTCAGGCTTAAAGTATCAGTAGATTAGCTAGGTGAAAGGGAGGGATAAAAGCATTGCAGGCAGAGGGAAACTGCAAAAGCCCCAAGGTGGCCAAAAGACTTGCAGCATGGAGAGCTGGTGATAGGTGGTAGTTGTAAGTCTGGAGAAGTAAGCAGGACCTGGTAATTAAGAGCATTGTAGCCAAAATAAAAGACCTAAGGTGTTTTTTTTTAAACAAATTTTTCCAGCTTTATTGTGATAAAGTTGGCATGTAACATTGTTTAAGGTCTACAACATTATGATTTGATACATGAATAAATTAAAAAATTATTATAATAAGGTTAGTTAACATATCCATAGTTATTGTGTGTGGTGAGAACATTGAAAATCGCTCTTAGCAACTTTTAAGTATATAATACAGTATTTTTAACTATAGTCACAATGTTACACATTAGAGACCTAGAACTTACTTGTCTTGTATCTGGAATTTTGTATACTTTGACCATTATCTCCCCATTTTCCCTATACTCCAGAACCTGGTAACCACCATCCTACTCTGTTTCTATGAGTTTGGCCTTTTTAGATTCTGTGTGTAATGAGATCATAAAATGTTTGTCTTTCTCTGAGTTATTTCCTTATTATAATGCCCTCATGGTCCATCCATGCTTGACAGATGGCAGGACTTCCTCCTTTTTTTATGTTTGAGTAATATTGCATTGTATATATACATACCACATTTTCTTTATCCGTTTATCTGTTGATGGACACTTAGATTGTTTCCATGTCTTGGCTATTGTGGATAATACTACAATGAACATGGGAATGCAGAAGTCTCTTTGAAATACTTATTTTATTTCTCTTGGATATATGCTAAGAAGTGGATTGATGGGCCATATGATATTTCCATATTTAAGTTTTTTTTTTATTGTTACTTAAATTTTTTTCCCCAGTGTTCCAAGATTCATTCCCCATTCCCCACACCCCACACGCATTAGGTGCCCCCAGTACCCAAAGAACCTCCTTGCTGTTTTCCATAGTGGCTACAATTTACATTTCCATCAGCAGTGCAAGGGTTTCTTTTTCTCCATATCCTCACCAACACTTGTTATTTCTTGTCTTTTTGATCATAGCCACTCTAACTGGTATAAAGTGATAGTTTATTGTGAGTTTGCCTTAACTGCAATTGAGAAGCTATTGAACAGTTTCCAACAGGGAATAAGATGTTCATATTTCAAAGATTGAGTTGATCAGTGTGTGGATAATGAATTGGGGTCAAGTAAGAGGAACCAATTAAGAGGCCTTTGCTATAAATTAGACAAGAAATAATGGTGTTTTGGATAAGAAAGGTGAGGGTAGAGAAAAATGAAGGACTTCAAAATGCATTTTGAAAGCAGTCTCTCTAAGACTGGTTGAAGTATTGGACATTTGGATATTGGAGGAGATTGTAGATCATGGAAAACTGCAGAATTTGGACCTAGAAATTGGTTGGATTCATCTTCACTGAGATGGAGACCATTGGAAGAGAAGCAATGGGTTTAGAAATATGAACTCAGGACATTTTTTCTTTCTTTTATTGTTTTAACTAAGACTTTATTATTATTTTTTAAGAGAAATTTTAGATTTTCAGTAAAATTGAGGGGAAGTTACATTCTCATATAACTTTGTCATCACATTTACATAGCCTCCTTCCTTCTCAACATCCCCCATCAGAGGGATACATTTTTTGCAATTGGCTCACCTACATTAACACATCATAATCACCCAGTGCATTTACTTTAGTGTTCACTCTTGCTGTTATACATGCTGTGAGTTTGGACAAATGTATAATGACATGTATCCATCATTAGTATACAGAGTATTTTTATTGCCCTCAAAATCCTCTGTAGTCTACCTATTTATTCTTGTCCCTCATCTCTCACCAGCCTTTAACAAACACTGGTCTTTTTTTGTCTCCATAATTTGTCTAAAGAATGTAATATAGTTGGAATCATATAGTATTTAGCTTTTCAGATTTCTCTTATGTAGTAATGTGCATTTAAGTTTCCTCTGTTTTTTCATGAATCGATGGCTCTTTTCTTTTCTTTTTTATTTAGCTTAATTTTTTTTATTTTATTTTTTTTTTTAGCTTAATTTTTTTTAAAGATTTGCTTATTTATTTTAGAGAGTGTGTGTGTGTGCAGTGGGGAGGGGCAGTGAGAGAGAGAGTCTTCCAAATTGGCTGTTGTATTTTACATTCCCACCAGCAATGAATGAGAGTTTCTGTTCCACATGCTTGTCAGCATTTGGTGTCAGTGTTTTAGATTTTTATAATTCTAACAGGTAGTGTTGTGGTATCTCATTATTTTAATTTGCATTTCTCTGATGGTATATGATGTGGAATACCCCTTTATATGCTAATTTGACATCTGTATGTCTTCTTTGGAGAGGTGTCTTTTATAGTCTTTGACCAAATTTTTGATTAGATAGTTTGTTTTCTTATTGTGGAATTCTAAGGGTTCTTTATATATTTTACATAACAGTCCTTTATGGCTATATATACCCATCTATATCCATATCCATATCCATATCCATATCCATATCTCTATATCTATATCTATATCTATATCTATATCTATATCTATATCTATATCTATATCTATATATCTATATCATCTATCTATATCTATGTCTATATATCACAAATATATTCTCCTAGTCTGTGGCTTGTCTTCTCATCATCTTGAAATTGTTATTTGCAGAGCAGAAGTTTTTACTTTCTTTTCTTTTTTAAAGATTTTATTTATTTATTTGACAGAGTGAGAGAGCACAAGCATGGGGAGCAGTAGAAGGAGAGAGAGAAACAGGATCCCCACTAAGCAGGGAGCCTGATGTGGGGCTCAATCCCAGGATCTTGCGATCATGACCTGCGCTGAAGGTAGACGCTTAACCATCAAAGCCACCCACGTGCCCCAGAAGTTTTGACTTTTAATGAAATATAGCTTAATAGTTATTTCTTTCATGGATTTTTTTCTTTGTTGTTATATCTAAAAAGTTTTACCACATTCAAGATCATTTAGATTTTCTAGTTTTACATTTTACACTTAGGTCTGTGATCCTTTTTGATTCGTGAAGAACATAACAACTGTGTCTGGGCGCCTGGGTGGCTCTGTTGGTTAAGCGACTGCCTTTGGCTTAGGTCATGATCCTGGATACCTGGGACGGAGCCCCACATGGGGCTGCCTGCTCGGCGGGAAGCCTGCTTCTCCCTCTCTCACTCCCCTTGCTTGTGTTCCCTCTCTCTTTGTGTTTCTCTCTGTCAAATAAATAAATAAAATCTTAAAAAAAAAAGAATATAACAACTGTGTCTAATTTTTTTTTGCATGTGGCTTTCTCACTGTTTCAGCACCATTTGTTTAAAAGACTGTCTTGATCTGTTGTTGTATTACTTCTTCTTTGTCAAAGTTCTGTCGATTATATTTATGTTGAGCTATATCTGAGCTCTCTGTTCTGTTCCATTGATCCATTTGTCTATTCTCTCATAAATTCCACACTGTTGTGATTACTGTAGCTTTATAGTGAATCTATAGGTAGTGTCAGTGTTCTTTATTTGTTCTTCTCCTTCAATATTGTGTTGGCTAGTTTGGGTCTTTTGCCTCACCATATAAATTTAGGGTCAGTTTGTCAATATTCACAAAATAACTTTCTGGGGGTTTGATTGGAATTATGTTGAATTTATAGATCAAGTTGGAAAGGACTGACATCTTGACAATGTTGAATCTTCCTATTTTTGAGCAGAGAAGGATATTCTTTCTTTAGAATAGAAATAGAAATATATCTGGATTTTTTTAGAGTCAACTTTCAATATATTCAAAACAGCTGCAGAATATATTTATTGAAAAGGGAATGAGATTTATGTTTATAATCCTCACATTTTGATTTTTAAAAACAAACGTCATTGGTTGTGCTATATTTCTTAGTACCTTTGATGCAGATCTTTAGACAGATTGGAATATATTAATCATCACACATTCATTCTGTTGAGCTGTGTCAAGAGGGAAATCAGTTACACTTCATAATGAGAGAAAGTCTATTTGGCATTATATGACAAGGATGTTGGTTAGCTTTCTCAGATTATAGGACATAAAGGTCAAAGTCAAAATTTATATTTACCTCTTCAGAAGATAAGGCAGATTATTAAGAGTCAATCATACTGGAATATATTTCAGTCAAAGGAAAGGTTAAAGGTAGTTTAAGTGTTCAAACCTGCCATTTTTTTTTTTTAAGGTCTCTCTTGAGATTTCACAAGAATCTCTCCATACTTGGCAGCCTTAGGCAAATAGCAATGGGTTCCATTCATATAAGGAACTATTCTTTAGCCTTTAAAGGGCTGTGAGCCCCTTTTACTTCCCATTAAAATGTATACTTTGATGAAGAATGGTTTACTTTAATTTTTAGGCTTATACATCAGTGCTTATTTACATGGTAGGGATAAAATATATGTTCTTAAATTTCACATAAAATTTTAAAAAGATTTTTCTCAAAGAAAACCCATATTACAGCTGTGGGCAAAGTGGTAGATTCAAAGGATATCTTAAGAACTGTGTAACTTCCTTTATTTATTCTAATTGATAATCTGCCTCAAATGACATTGAAACACATTGCTAGTCACACTCTGAAATGTCAAAATTGGATACCCATCAACAGAAATTCTAATGTCAACATATTTTTGATCATTTAATATAGTCCAGGTTCCCCATTTATGGATTATACATCAAAACACATAGTTCAAAAATATCGAGCTTATAATCTACTCTTCACCTATTATTTATGTAATGTAAAAGTTCAATCGTTGTTAAAAATAATACAGTAACTTGATATCCGGTTGAAAATGCCATGCACATTTAAAATGTCTTAAAGTATTCAACATATGAAAATCCATCTGTGTCACTGTTTTTGTAAAAAACTTTTCCTAGTTCCTTGGCAATATTGAGCTTTAGTTTCTATGTCATAGCTTAATAATCACAAAATTTAGTGCATATATTCAATAAATTATTAAGAATACAGTGCTCTTTACCAACTGATTATTTTTGAAAACCTCCTTTAGAAATTTCAGATTTCTGAAAGGCCATTTAAGAAATAATGAAGTTAGAACAAGAAGAAGAGAGTGTAGTTGTAGGATATAAGGTATAAGGATATAAAGTAAATGATAATTTTGCAATTAACCAGTCCTTTATTGAGAGTAAGCGGAGGTGACTGTACTCAGAAATGATAGACAATATTTATTTTATTTATTATTGTTACCTTTATGTATTAGTTTCTTGGGGTTACTATAACAGAGCACCAGAAACCTGTATCTTAAAACTACAGAAATTTACTCTTTCACAGTTTTGGAGGCCAGAAGTACTAAATCAAGATGTTGACAGAGTTGGGAGGATCTTTCCTTGACTCTTCCAGATTCTGGTTGATTCAGGTTTTCCTTGGCTTGTGGCGATGAAATCCAAATCTCTTCCTCTGTATATGGTTTCTCCCTTATTTCTCTTCGTCTGCTTGTGTCATCTTTTTAAAAAGATTTTATTTATTTAGTTGACAGAGAGCAAGCACAGCAGTGGGAGCAGCAGAGGGAGAGGGAGAAACAAGCTCTCTGCTGAGCAGGGAGTCCTATGTGGGACCAGATCCCAGGACCCCAAGATTATGACCTGAGCCGAAGGCAGATGCTTAACTAACTGAGCCACCAGGTGCCCCTCTGTATCATCTTTCCTTGTATAGTATTTGCCATTGAATTTAGAGTCTACTTTGCTAATATAAGATGATCTCATCTTGAGATCCTTAATTATAGTTGGAAAGACACTAAAAATAAATAAGGTTATATTCACATAACATGAGGCTTCAGACTTGGAGATTCCTTTTTGGGGTCACAACTTAACGCACTTCAGTTAATTAAGAGCATTGTGTAAATGTTATTATTCCGGTTTTGATAGTTGTACTATGATTGTCTGAGATGCTAATATTAGGAAATCTGGGTGTATTATTTTTCCAACTTTTCAGTAAGTCTAAAGTTATTTAAAAATGAAAAGTTAAAAAGAGGAAGGAAGAAAGAAAGCTAGTTCTTTGAACCTCATTTCAGACTTGCTGAATCAAAATCTCTAGGGGAAGGGAAATTTAATATTTATCAGTGCCTCAAAACTCCTTATGTAGAATCAGAAATTATAATTCCCCTTTTAGAGAAAAGGAATATGGCATAAAAGAAGTTTCTTTCTTTTTTCTTCTTCTTTTTTTTTTGGTCCAGCATTGGTTATAGGAGAATTATAGGTCACAATTAAGTAAATGACTTTTACAGATAAAAGTGGATGATGCCCCACCAGTTTGTGTGGATATCAAGAGGCTGCTTAAGACTAAAATGTCAGTGCTGCAACATATTTGAGTTTAACTCCTTGTAAGTTTTTATTATTTTGGCAGTGCTGGAATTTACTTCATAATCTCTCATACAGTAAATTATGTTTACTTTTTTTTTATGGCAAGACTATTGACTGATTGCTTTTGAGGTAGAGTTCCAACTATTACAGAGAGAAGGGTAATTTTACTTTAGTCCAGTTCGCAAATGATAAGTTTTTCAGCTTAAATGTTTCGCATTGCAGCCTATCTGGTACATAAGAGTCCTTTCAATAACTTGATACACCATATTTGCAATAACTGCCCTGCAGCGTTACTATTGGAAAGTGAAAGAATTTAAAATTCAACCAGCTCTTTTGTGGACTTGACACCAGTACGGTAGGTTAACTGAATTTTTCATTTGGATAACTGAATTTCTTTGGGTTGTTTTTTGTTTGTTATGTGACAATTGGCTGGTAGTTTTGGTATCTACAAGTTAAGATTTAGCCTACTCCAAAGGTGTGCACCATTTAAGTCCATTGCCTGTTTACAGTTGATTTAAGAAAACCTTGTCCAGAAGAACATGTAGCACATGTTCATGGTCACTTAATGAAGGCCTTCCCAAATCTGGGAGGAGCCTCTGCATCTGTACGGACTGATGTGTGAAAATTGACCACAGAAAGTATATAACTACTAATATGCTGCCAGTACCACATCAAGGGATAAAGTGAAAGAAAAGATATGCAGATGCATTTCCTTCTTGGAGCATGAATTTAGTTCACAGCTCATTTTGTAAGTGAGGAGAATATGTGAAGTTAGAAGAGTAAAGATGAAAGGGGATTTGGTATAAAGGAGACAGAGTAGAGAATTGAAGGTGAAAGAAAGCAGGGAGGAGATGAACCTTTGAAGGTGGCCTGAATAGTCTTGCTGTGAGATAAACTCAAGACCTTCAGATGTATAAATTTTTGAAGACTGCTTTTAAATTTCAGCCATAGGCTCATTACTTACCTTTATATTTGATCTGTTTCATTGCTCCTAATATCATAGGTTGATGTGTTAGTTGTTTTGAATTGCCAGATAACAAAGTTCAATCCTGTGCTTGAAGAAAATCAGTAGAAGGCTTTATAATTCTCCTTGTGGAACTTAAATTCTAATAATGACTTCTGTAATCCAACACAAATTACAACTAACAGTATTTTACTCATACATAATACTCTGATGTTGAGCACTTCTTCCCTCAGTGTTTATGAGCCCAGAGTTGATGGTTGTCAAAGTCTTTTTCTACAACACACAGCCTAGAATACTATTGGCAGGATTTAGGGGGATATCTGTTGAAAACTTAATTATTGGTGCCTTTTATAAAGTGATGATGTGTACTAATGATTGAAATTAAATTATGTTAACATGTTAACATTTTGGCTATGAATGTTGGCTCCTATAAAAATGATAACTTTCATATTTCGAATCACCTCACATTAAATGTAATTTTTAAATTTATCCATTCCTGTAGCACCACTCCTCTCTTCTCTGCCTGTGTCAGTAACTTGGACATAGTAGGTGCTTAAAAAATAAATGTTTACTTAAAAAAATAATAACAGAGAAATCTTTTCAAAACATTTACTTACTACAAATATACAAGGCATATTTTTAGTAAAAGCAAGCAGTTTTCTTTTAGGTATTTATTGAACTAATATTTACTATAAATTTATTACATTGTAGATATTCCTGGGAAATCTGTGATGAATGGGATATGAGCCTTGAGCTTGTACTCAAGTTTGGGAGATAGACATAAATGTAGGGCAGTCACCAACTATGATCTCATTTATAGGTCTCTAGTTTGCTCAGTTAGTGCACTTTCCCCACGCCCTAGGATAAATGTGGGTTTCCCCCATCACTGAGTGTTCAGGATCCCCTGCTCCTATGGCTTTATGGATTTCCTGAAGTGTGGGAAGTTTTGGTAGGATAAGAACCAAGTAATATCTGCCTGTGTAGGGTATATTGGCAATTGAGAATGAGTAACTCAGAGGAGAGATGAGGGAAGGAGAGAAGGGAAAAGGGGCATCCTTTTTGATACAGAAAAGGAATCAGATGGCACAGATCCTGGTTATGGAGGATGGGAGGCTGTCCATGAAGATGAAAGCTGAACTGTCCACAGGCAAGGACTCACTTTCAGCATGGCTTCCATTGGTTCTCGGGCCTCAGGAACCCTATCATTTTCCATCTCCTTCCCTGCACTTCCCTTTTCCCTTAGTCATCTTGAGTCCCATGTTTCCCTCTGTATTCTGCATAAATTTTTCTCCATTCTCTTCTCTCGTAATAGAAGTTATTAGAAGGAAATTTCCTAATGTTTCTGGAGTCCAGGAGTAAAATCTTCTAATGCCCCCAGATAGTGATGGGATATATTTCCTTTCATTCTACAATTGCATCAAAAGAGGGGAAGAAAACAACATTCCTTTACATATTAAAACACGTTAGCATATTAATATTTACACCCACATCAATAGCCTCAGAAGCTTCGGTAGAGGCATATAGAAAGTCTATAAGAACAAAGAGGAGGGAGAAGGAGGTGAGTGCAGTTTTCTCTGAGGAAATGCTGGAACTGGGCCTTGGAAGGTGTGTGGGATATCTGAGGGAGAATTTCAGGTGGAAAAAAGGGGTGCATGGAGCCACAGAGATAAAAAAAAAATTGGGCAGATTGGGGTGATTGATAGGGGAATGGTGGGCCCTAAGGCAGGGAAGCTAGGAAAAAGCCAGATTGTGATCAGCTGTGTAAAATATGCTAAAGAGTTAGGTCTTAACCTTCCCCGAAATGGTAAACTATTACCTGAAACTCACAAAGGCACCTCTTCCTACCCTCTCTCTAAATCAGTCTAGATGTTAATAGCATTCCTCAGCCTCACAATAAATATGGGGTCGTCCTGCCAACTTGGTCTCACCCTGAGAAGCTAGTGAGCAGCTGTCACCTAGTAAATGAACCACATGTTTAGCAGGAAAGGCTCTACCTCCTCTCATTCCTCCCATCCTGTCTAGTTAATCAATACTTATATATCAACAGAGAGCTAAAAAAAAAAAAAAAAAAAAAAGAAAGGAAGATAAATTATAGTTGTTGAGTAAAACAGAACCTTCAGATTCATGGAGGCCTTCCAGGGAGAAGAGAAGTCTAATCGGCATTATCTTCCTGGCTTAGACTCAGGTGATGAATGAAAATGGATTGATGGACAAGTGACAAAGCCTAATGCTGCCAGAGTGATGAACCCCTTCCATGTTTGTTCACTCACTTTCCTGGACAATGAGGAGTTGCCTTCACTTTTTCCTTTGTTTTCTTCTTGCTGTGTGTCAAATAATAAAGCATTGTAAAAGTGAAGTAAATAGTTATCACTGGTCACGCTGTGGTGGTCAAAAGCGTAGGTTTAGATCCAAAAGTAGTGTTAAGATTTAAATAATCCATTTAGAAGTAAAGCCAAAAAGATTAAAATTTACCCAGAAAGACATATAAATCTTCAAGTTTTCCTTTTTTTTGGATATCACCTGGGGGCATATTAATCCTTCCGGTCTCTACTTTATCTATACAATTTTTGTCTTGAAACTGCCTTGGAACCTTGCAGTGCTGACCTGGTATATTTACTCTGCTGAAACTTCTGTAAATCTCTTCTGATGGTAGGTATAGCCAGCAATGGCCTGGGTGAATTATGTATGTGAGAGTGAAAATTAACTGCTCACTTGAAGAGCACAAAGGTTGGAAGTTACCTAAGGGCATTTTGAAAATGGCAAGTGTCTGCAACTGATTTCAAAAAGGACATCTTATCTAATTAAAAGCAGTGGGGGCATTACATTAATGTTGCAAATCATATGTTTGGAGTTGCATTTAGAATTCTGCTTAAAATTTCATTTAGCTGGACATTTGAATCAGGATGAGGTGAGAGATACCTCTGGATTCTGTTTTTAAGGGCAGAAATCCATCCACTCCCATTGTATGAACTTCTTTTCTTTTCTTTTTTTTTTTTTATTGTTACTTAAATTTTTTTTCCCAGTGTTCCAAGATTCATTCCCCATTCCCCACACCCAGTGCTCCACGCTTTAGGTGTCCCCAGTACCCACCACCAGGCTCTCCCATCCCTCCATCCCCCTCCCTCCCAGTCCCTCAGTTTGTTTCTGTGTCCAAAGTCTCTGTTTTGTTTCTCTCCCTGGATTACCCTAGTTCCCATTTACTTTCCTTCTCCCACTGTCCTCCAGGTTACCCCTCATGCACCACAAGTAAGGAAACCAGGCGATACTTGACTTTCTCTTTCTAAACTTCTCCACAGCCTCTTCTGCTTTCTTTCTTTCTCAGTGACTAGAGGACTGATGCTATCACCCATAGGATGCAGATAGATAATTGGCTAATTGCCATCACTGATAGTGGTGGATGTGAGGTCTAGGGGTAAAGAAAGAGGTATTGCTGTTTTTTTTTTTTCCTTTTTACTTCCGTTCCTTTCTCTTCCTTCTTTATTTCTGTTCTCCTCCACTTCAGGAATAACATTCATCAAACTGAGTAAATGGAGGCCTGATTTGTAATTCTTGTCAATTAATGATGGTTTGGGGCTTGGGAAGCCAAGGTTTATAGACTGTATGGATTTCTTCCTAAACAGGATAGGAAGTTGCCCAAATGGGTCATTGCAGAGACTGCACCTAGAGTCCTAGCATCTTAAAATCTCACATGCCTGGACTCATACTTAAGCTTTGGATTTGGTAATTTTGAGTGGGGGAGCCCAGAAATCTGATTTTTAAATAGTCTAGGTGATTTTTAAAAATGAAATGTTACTCATTTATATAAGAGAATTTTAAGTAGAGAGAATTTATCCACAAAAATGTATCAAATTGAGGAATGAAGCTCTATGCACCCATCATCTAGTTCCACCAATTATCAATATTTTTCATTGCATCCATGTCTCTCTCAGAATTTTTCTCCTATGTATTTTAAAGTAAATTCAGCCATCAGATAATTTCATGAGTAAATATTTAAGTATGCATCTCCAATAATTTCTTTACTTTTGCATACCATTATGGCATGTCACACCCAACAAAATTAATAATTCTATATATCAATATTCAGTTCATTTTCAGATTTCCCTGATTATATCAGAGATGCCTTTCTATGATTTGTTTGTTTAAATCTATACATACAAGGGCCATACATAGTAGGTGGGTGCTGTCTGTCCTAAATCTCTTTATTCTGTACTGGCCCCCATTTTTTTTAAGATAGTGATTTGTAGAAAGACTAGACTTTCTCTAACTTTTTTTTTTTTTTTTTTTTTAAAGAGAGAAAGAAAGCTCAAGAAGGGGGAGGGTCAGAGGGAGAAGCAGACTCTCCACTGAGCAGGGAGCCTGATGAGACTCCATCCTGGGACTCTGATCCTGGGAATCCAGGATCATGACCTGAGATGAAGGCAGAGACTTAATCCTCTGAGCCACCTAGGCGCTCTAGTCTTCTCTTTTTCTTTAGGCGCCCTCTAACTTTAATGTACATATGAATCACATCATATGAATCAACTTTAGAGTATTTTCATCACTTCAAACAGAAACTCTGTACACTTTAATTATCCCCTTTTCTGCCTGTCTTTTCCCCAGACCAAGCAACTACTTTGTCTCTCTAGATTTTTCTTGTGTAAGATATTTCATATGACTGAAATTATATAATATATGGTCTTTTGTGTTGCCTTCTTTCACTTAGCATGTGAAACCTTGTTTTCAAGGTTTATCTGTGTTGTAGCATGTATCAATACTTCATTCACTTTTAGGACTGCCTACTATTCCAAATAGTATACATTTGTATAATGCATTTTGTTTTTCTATTCATCATCAGTTGATGGATATTTGGGTTGTTTTCATTTCTGGCTGTCATGAGTAACATTGCTAAAAACATTCTTGTCCAAGTTTTTATGTGGATATATATTTTCATTTATCTTAGATATATACCTAAGAGTAGAATTGCTGGTAACTCATATAGTAACTCCATGTTTAATCATTTGAGAAATTCCCACACTGTTTTCTAGAATGGTTGCTCTATTTTTTCATTCCCACCAGCAGTGTATGAGGATTCTGATTTCTCTACATCCTTGCCAAAACTTTATTTCCAGTAAATTTTTTTATTATAGCCATCTAAGTGGATGTGAAATGTTCTCTTATTATGGTTTTTTCTTAAAAAAAACCCAACAACACTGTTATTTATTATTGAAGTATCATTGACCTACAGAGTTACATTAGTTTCATGTGTACAACTTTATTAGTTTGATTTGACAATTCTATATATGACTTGGTGCTCACCATAAGTGATTTGACAATTCTATATATAATTTGGTGCTCACCATAAGTATAGTCATCATCTGTTACGATGTAACATTATTACGATATTATTGACTATATTCCCTATGCTGCTTTTCACATCTGTGCTTTATTTATTGACTGTAAGTTCTTACTTCTTAATCTCTTTTATCCATTTCACCCATCTTCCCACCCATCTTTCCACTCACTTCTTCTTGAGCAACCATCAGTTTTTCCTCTGTATTTAAGAGTATGTTTGTTTTTTGTTTGTTTGTTTATTTTAGATTCCACATGTAAATTAAATCCTATGGTATTTGTCTTTCTCTGTCTGACTTATTTCACATAGCATAATACCCACAGGTCCATTCATGTTATCGCAAATGGCGATATATTCTTTATGGCTGGCTAAGTAATATTATACTGCACATATAGACCACATCTTCTTTATCCATTCAGTTATCAGTGAACACTTGGGCTCCTTCCATATCATAGCTATTGTAAATAATGCTGTGGAAACATAGAGGTTTCAAAAAACATACTTTTTGAATTAGTGTTCTCTTTTTCTTTTCTTTTTAAATTTTATTTATTATTTATTTGACAGAGAGAGATCACAAATAGGTAGAGAGGCAGGCAGAGAGAGAGGGGAAAGCAGGCTCCCTGCTGAGCAGAGAGCCCGATGTGGGACTCGATCCCAGGACCCTGAGATCATGACCTGAGCCTAGGCGCCCTAGTGTTCTCTTTTTCTTTAGGTAAATAACCAGTAGTAGAATTACTGGATCGTATGGTAATTCTGTTTTTAACTTTTTTGAGAACCTCCATATTATTTTCCACACTGCCTGTGCCAGTTTGCATTACCACTAAGAGTGCACAGGGGTTCCCTTTTCTTTCCATCTTTGTTAACATTTGTTGTTGTGTTTTTTATTTTAGCCTTCTGACAGGTGTGAGGTGATATCTCATTGTGGTTTTGATTTGCATTTCCCTGGTGATGAATGTTATACATCTTTTCATGCATCTGTTGGCCATCTGTATGTCTTCCTTAGAAAATTGTCTATTCATGTCTTCTGCCCATTTTTTAATTGGACTGTTAATTTTTTTGGTGTTGAGTTGTATAAGTTCTTTATATATTATTTTGGGTATCAACCCTTAGTGGATATATCATTTGCAAATATCTTGTCTCATTCAGTAGGTTACCTTTTTGTTTTGTTGATCGCTTCCTTCTCTGTGCAAAAGCTTTTTGTTTTGGGGTAATCCCAATAGTTTATTTTTGCTTTTGTTTCTCTTCCCTAAGGAGACATATCCATAGATATGTATATATTGGCCTATATGTTACTAAGGCTGATGTCCAAGAGATTACAGTTAGGTTTTTAGTCCATTTTGAGTTTATTTTTGTGTATGGTGTGAAAAAGTGGACCAGTTATGTAGTCCAGCTAGAACTTCTAGTATTACGTTGAATTAAGGGGGTGAGAGTGGACATCCTTCTCTTGTTCCTTAGATGAAAAGATTTCAGTTTTTTAAAATCATTAGTATGATGCTAGCTGTGGGTTTTTCATATATGGCTTTTTATTATTTTGAGGTATGTTCTCTCTATGCCCACCTTGTTGACAGTTTTTATCAAGCATGGATGTTGTATTTTGTTAAGTGCATTTTCTGCATCTATTGAGATGATCATACAGTTCTTATCCTTTCTCTTGTTAGTGTGATATATCGTATTGACTGACTGGTGAGTATTGAATCACATGTGTATCCCTGGAATAAATCCCACCTGATGGTGGTGAATAATCCTTTTAATGGATTGTTGGATTTGGTTTGCTAATACTTGTTTGAAGATTTTTGCATCTATGTTCATCAGAGGTATTGGTATGTAGTTTTCTTTTTTCTTTTTTTTTTGTGTCGTGTGTTTGTCTGGTTTTGTTTTCAGGGTAATGCTGACCTCATAGAATGAATTTAAAAGTTTTCCTCCCTTTTCTATTTTTTGGAATAGCTGGAGAAGAATTCTGTTTTATTTTTATTTATTTATTTATTTTTAAAGATTTTATTTATTTGACAGCGAGAAACACAGCCAGAGAGGGAACACAAGCAGGGGGAGTGAGAGAGGGAGAAGCGGGCTTTCCCGCCGAGCAGGGAGCCCGATGTGGGGCTCGATCCCGGGTCTCCAGGATCATAACCTGAGCCGAAGGCAGTCGCTTAACCAACTGAGCCACCCAGGCGCCCCAAGAATTCTGTTTTAAATGTTTGGTAAAATTTACCTGTGAAGCCATCTGGTCCTGGACTTTGATTTATTGGGAGTTTTTTGATTACCCATTCAATTTTGTTACTAGTAATTGTTCAAATTTTCTATATTGTCCTGATTCAGTTTTGGAAGATTATGTGTTTCTAAGAATTTATGTATTTTTTCTAGGTTGCCTAATAATTTTTCATAATATTTGCTTATAATGCTTTGTATTTCTGTGGTATTATTTCTCGTCCTTCATTTCTGATTTTATTTTTTGAATCCTCTTCTTTTTTTCTTGATGAGTCTGGCTAGAGGTTGAGGAATTTTGTTTATCTTTTCAAAGAACCAGGTCTTGGTTTCATTGATCTTTTCTTTCTTTTCTTTTTTTTTTTTTTGGTCTCTATTTCATTTTTTCCACCAAAATCTTTATTATTTCCTTTCCTCTACCAGCTTTGGGTTTTGTTTATTCTAGTCTTAGCTCCTTAGATGTAAGGTCAGGTTTTTAATTTTTTTCTTGTTTCCTGAGGTGGGCCTGTATCACTATAATCTTGCCTCTTAGAACTTCTTTGTTGTGTTCCAAAGATTTTGGACCATTGTATTTTTCATTTTCATTTGTCTTCATGTATTTTTGATAATTTCCTTTTGATTTCTTCATTGACCCATTGGATTTTAGTAGCATGTTGTTTAGCCTCCATGTGTTTGTGTTGTTTTCCACTTTCTCCATTGAAGTAATTGATTTCTAATTTCATACCATTGTGGTTGGGAAGATAATTGATAATTTCAATCTTCTTAAAATCACTGAGACTTGTTTTATGGCCTAACATGTGTTCTGACCTTGAGAATGTTCCGTGTTTACTAGAAAAGAATGTGTGTTCTATTCTTTTTGGATGGAATGTTCTGTATGTATCTGTTAGATCCTTCTGGTCCAATGTGTCATTTGGCGTCACTGTTTCCTTGTTAACTTTCTGTCTGGATGATCTACCACTAACGTAAGTAGGAGGTGCTACATTTCCCTACTATTATTGTTTTACTGTTGATTTCTTTCTTTATGTCTGTTAATATTTGCTTTATGCATTTGGGTGTTCATGTGTTGGGTACTTTGTTTGGCCATTCTTTGTCTTGATATTGTGTTTGGATTTTTTTTTTGAAGTTTTTATTATTCATTTGACAGAGAAACACAACTAGAGAGGGAACACAAGCCGAGGGAGTGAGAGAGGGAGAAGCAGGCCTCCTGCCGGGTGGGGAGCCCGATGCGGCGATCGATCCCAGGACACAGAATCATGACCTGAGCTGAAGGCAGACGTTTAATGACTGAGCTACCCCAGCACCCCTTGTCTTTGGATTTTTATTAATAGAAGTATTGCTACCCTGGCTTTTTTTTTTTTTTTTTTTTTCTTTCTGCTTGCATTTGAATTCCATGTTTTCCCATCCCTTAACTTTCAGTCTGTATGTCTTTAGGGCTGAATTGAGTCTCTTGTAGGAAGCATATAGATGGGTCCTTTTTTTTTTTAATCCATTCACTCACCACTGGAGCATTTAGTTCATTTACATTTAGTTATTGATAGGTGTGTACTTCTTGTTGTATGTTCATTGTTTTCAGTTAGTTTTGTAGTTCTTTGTTCCTTTCTTCTTTTCTTGCTCTCTTTCTTTGTGGTTTGATGGCTTTCTTTAGTATTGTACTAGGATTCCTTTTTCTTTATATTTTGTGTATTTCTTATAGGTTTTGATTTGTGGTTACTATTGTGCTCATAGAGAACATCCTCTGTGTATAGCACATCTATATTAAGTTGATGATCACTTAAGTTTGAAGACATCCTAAAAGCAGTAAGTTTTTACACTCCCCTGCACATTATATATATATGATGTCATATTTTACATCTTTTTATTTTGTATATCCCTTGACTAATTTTTGTAGATATAATTGATTCTACTACTTTTGTGTGTTTTATCTCCACACTGGCTATATAAGTGATTATTACCTTGGTTATATATTTCCCCTTACCTGTGAATTCTTTTCCTTTCAGAATTTTCTTACTTCTAGTTATGACCTTTTCTTTCCACTCAAAGTAGTCTCTTTAACACTTTTTGTAAGACTAGTTTAATGGGGATGAACTTCTTTAACTTTTGTTTGTCTGAGAAAGTCTTTATCTCTTTTCTCCTCTGAATGTTAACCTTGCAGATAGAGTATTCTTGGCTGTAGGCTTTTTCCTTTTAGCATTTTGAATATATCATACCACTGCATTCTGGCCTGCAAAGTTCCTGCTGAAACATCAGCTGATAGCCTTATGGGGGTTTCCCTTGTATATAACTAATTTTTTTTTCTCTTGCTGCTTTTAAAATTCAGCTTTTGGCATTACTTTTTTGCCATTTTAATTATTATGTCTTGGTGCAGACCTCTTTGGGTTCATTTTGTTAGGGCTCTCTGTACTTCCTGGGCCTGGATATCTGTTTCCTTCCCAGATGAGGGAAGTTTGAGCTATTATTTATTTTCCTTTTTTTTCAACTATTATTTCTTCAAATAAGTTTTCTTGCCCTTTTCTCTTTCTTTTCTTCTTCTGGGATCCCTGTAATGCAAATGTTATTACACTTGATGATGTAGCTTAGTTCCCTTAACCTACTCTCATTTTTTATTATTCTTTATTCTTTTTGCTGTTCAGCTTGGTTTCTTTCCATTACCCTATTTTCCAGATTGCTAATCCATTCTTCTATATTCTTTAATCTACTGTTAATCCCTCTGGTGTATTTTTCATTTCAGTTACTGAATTCTTGAGCTCTGTTTCTTTTTTATGTTTTCCATTTCTTTGTTGGAGCTCTCACTGAGTTCATCCACTCTTTTCTCAAGTCTAATAAATATCTTTATGATCATTACTTTGAACTCTTTATAAGGCATATTGCTTATTTATTTCATTTAGCTCTTTTACTATAATTTTTGTCTTGTTCTCTTTCATTTTGGACATATTCCTCTGTCTCTTCATTTTGTCTAACCTGTTCTGTTTGTTTTTATGTATTAGATAGATCAGGTATGTCTCCTGGTTTTGAAAGTGTTGGCCTTGTATAGAAGACGTCCTTTGGTGCCCTATTGTATCATCTCCCCAGGTTGCCAGAACTGGGTGCTTTAGGGATAATCACCACTGTGGTCTCTGTCTTCTCCTCTTGTGGTTGAACAGCTGAGTGGCTATTGCCTTGGACATACCAGTGCGTTGGGATGGCCTTCAGCCCAGTTGGCTGAATGACCCACTTTGGTTTCTGTGGTACACTGGGCAGGGTTTGCTTGCATGCTTTTGAGAGGTCTAGTTGCAGCTCCTGGGCTTGCTGGTAGGTGGGGCTAATACTCAGTCTTGCTGTCTGTCAGTAACCTCTTTGTCTCATTTGCAGACACACTGAAGGGCAGGACTTGCTCCCTCTGCAGTCAGCTGAGAGACCCAGCTGCAGTAACTGTGGTGTGCTGGTGTGTGGGGTTATTTCCCTTACTCCCCAGAGCAGGAGTCACATCGGAATGGTGCCACTCCTGGCCGGGGTTGCTTGCCAGGTGTGATGGGGCAGAAGCTGCTTTGGCAGGATGCCTGCTGAAGCCTTGAATTCAGTGTGGTAGGTCCAGAGGGGAATGTCTGGGTGGGGCATGCCATGTGAGAAAATTAGATGGAGAGTGTTAGAACTAGCTCCCTCAAGTTTCAGACTATTTCGGCTGGGGAAGGGGAAAATAATAATGGCACCTGTCAGCACTTTTGTTCTTGGAGAAGTCTCCTACAGATCACTGTGCCTCCAGCATGTGTTCTAAGATTAATCAGTAAATATCCTTCACATATTCCCAAGGTGCTTTTCAGACTGCTGCTTCTGTGCTATATCTTGGGCCAAGTATTTAATATGCTGGCCCTTTAAGCACAGCAACTTGGTTTTTTTATGGCCCTCCAGCTCTCTGCAATTAAGCCTTGCTGGTTTTCAAAGCCAGACACTGTGGGGACTCATCTTCCCAGCATGGGTTCCCAGTGCTGAGGTGCCTGGTACAGGGTCTGTGTCTTGCTTCTTTGTGCTTGTGATGCCTGTCCCATTTATAGTTAGCCATGCCAAGGGCTTGGTTCCCAACTGCGTTTCAGGCCCTCCTGCCCTTTTGTATGTGGCCTTCTCTCTATAACTAGCTGTGGATGATCTGTTCTGCGAGTTTTCATATCATTTTTCAGAGTTTGTTGCATAGGTGTAGCTGTTGACTGGTATGTTCATGGGATGAGGTGAGCTCAGGATCCTCCTAGTCTTCCATTTTCCAGACTGTCATTGTGGTTTTGGTTAGCATTTCCCTGATGACTAATGAGATCATGTATCTTTTCATCTTCTTATTGGTAATTTGTATACCTTCCTTGTGTTTTTTTATTTTTACTGTTTGCTTCTTCTTAAGCTTCATCTGTAAGAGGAGGTTATAATGCTGATTGATGATTCTAATTGTCATCACTCCCAATATCTCTGAACCTCTGTTTCTTCATCTCTGTTGTTCTGAAGTTCTGAGATTTTTTTTCCCTATTCTACCACAGTTATAAAAGTAATTAGTAGTATTTAATATTAAATCATGTTTTGTGCTACATCCTAATGAATAGAATTATTTGATTCCTGCCAACTATGATCTTGAGATCTGAGATTGACCCTCCCCAACCTGAAGCATTAATGAGAGTGAATGAAATAGAGGATATCCTGTGAATTCATCTGGAGGCACAGTATGTAAACATCAGATTCCATTGGGTACAAGGATGGTGTTAAAGGCCTGTAACTAGAATGTCACACCAAGAAAGCTCAAGAGTTAAAGTAGAAAAAAATCCATAGTCACAGTTATGGATAAAAAGCAGTACCTAGTCCAGCTAACTCTTGTAATGATAAGAACAGTCACTTGCATACTATGCATTAGTATATGCAATGCCTTGTTATAAGCTCTCTTTACATATGCTTTGGAATTTTCACACAAAATGTTGATGGATTAAATGAAATGGACAAGTACTTATTGTTGGGCTGGCTGAGAGAGAGGGGCACCCAAGATGGCTGATCTTCCTGCCAAAGCAGCTGTGGCCACCATGTCATCTCCAGTAAATTGAAACCTGGGTGGGGGGGGGGAGGGTCTGAAAGTTCCCATACCTGGCTTTCCAGCCAGAGACCACCCACCATCGTCTGGACCTTCCCCACCCCCAACCAATCACCTGGGGACACGATGATCCCTTGCCTAATATGGGTAAAAAACCACCTAAATCCAGACCTGGAACCCATAAGGCTTAAAAACCCTTACACTCCCCAACCCAGGCGCGACTTCCCGGACTCTCCTCTCTGGAGTCGCGGAACCTCGCCCGAGGGTGCTTGCAATAAAGCTCACTCTTTGGACCCCGCTTGCCTTTGCGGTCTCTGTTCTATTTGCGATGAAAAACTTTACACTTACTAAGTGCATACCATGTTTCAGGTCCTGTGCTACATGCTGGCGAGCCAAATGTTGAGTCAAAAGGATAAGGTTTCTTCCTTCAGAGCTCGCAATGTGAAGAGAGACATGACGTTGCTTAGATAATCCCACCAATGAATGTAAATGACACTGAGATAGAATCCCTGGGGGGATGGATGTGGTGCCATACAAATGTATGCTGAAGGGGAATTGCTTTTCTAAGTGAAAGGAGTGCCTTGGCTAAAGTAGAGGAGTGAGATGCGGG